>VDFB02256132.1:171133539-171165900 GCA_007258455.2 Sequoia sempervirens | reverse complement strand
AAACTCATGCACATACCCTCCTGAGTAACATGCATAGGTCGAGAATTCCTTATCTCCTTACATTTGGCCAGGGTATGCATGCAATTCCCCCATCCTATTGTGTAGAATACTCATAAAAAGAGATAAATTAGTACAACCTGGAGCTCCACACTACTAGGCCACGGATGGACCCATATGGAAAACTAAAGAAGATGGTTAGAAAATAATATTCCCACCTCCATAATGTCAAAGAATTTTGGGAAAAATTTTGAGATAATAAAGAAGTGTGTATGAGGTACTACATGCACATGACAACATACTTCGTCAAGACAATGAACTTATTTTCGATGTCAAACCAAGTTGTGGAGGATGAAAACATAGTGATAGATCCAAGATATGATGTCATTGTCAACCTGTCGCTACCTCTAATTGACTGGAATGAGGAAGAGGTCAGTGACCTCGATATTTTGATCAAGCCAATAGAGGCAAGAAAAAAAAATGGATTGACGGGTAGATTCATCAGTTGAAACTGCAAGGAGCTACTTTAAACTATGGTGAGCTTGAGGATGATCCCGAGAGCGAGACCAACAGTGCCACAACTACTGCCCCATTTGGAGAAACCTAAAAATCTCATCTAACTACCATGTTAAGGAAAAGAAAAGAGGTGGTTGAACGCTAGCCCAAGCATAAGGTGTATTCAAGGAAGGCATCGGATGGTGAGCCTTCCAAGAAATCAAATAATCAAGTGGTTTCACAAAGATGCCCACCATTTAGGAGGACCCACTCCAAGGGAGAGGAAGGAGAAACTGAGTAACCAAAGTCTCTACCTGTCACCTTTTCCCTTGCTGACACTATTAGTACCACTATAATCACTCCTTCACCTGTTGCACCAATCTTAGTGGTAGATTCTTCCTCTACTACCACTTCTCCACTCTCTTTTGCCTCCATGTCTCCATCAATGACCCTTCCATTGGCCACTGCAACAACAATGATTCCTACCCTCTCACTTCTAGAAGCCTTTGCTCAACACATGCAAAACATACCAACTAAACTATCTGGAGTGTTAATGAATCATGTAGTACAGGATGCCCTAGCACAAATTGTTGTCGGCCTCCCTATTCCTATTCCTCTGACTGAACCACCGAAAATGGAGGAAACAATGTAAATTTCTAAGTTGGAGAGGCGAGAAAGGGAAGTAACTAGAAAAATGGAGGAAGTTGATGATTATCATGAGCATCTTGAACATCAACACCTGGTCATTGATGAAGTGGTGCATGAGGAGGAGGAAACACAATATTTCGAGGAAGGCATTGAAGATCCTAGTGCAAAGTACATCATGGAAATGTCTGACCAAGAACTTTAGGAGGAGCTTGCCAAGGAACTAAAAGATGTTGGGGAGGAAGTTGAGAAGCAATCATCTGAAGAGAAAAAAGAAACAAATGAAGAAATGGAGGTAAACACAGAACCTCCTACCAGGGAACAAGATAAGAGCCTTGAACATGATGAAGAAATGCCTCCTTCAGAAGAAGAAGAAGAAGAAAAGAAAGAGGAAGAGAAAGAAGAGGAAAATCCTGAAGAAGAGGCTGAAACAAGAAAGAGCCTGAAAGTAGAGCATCACGAAGAGAATGAGGAAGAATAAGAAGAGAAGACATTTGAAGGGGAAGATAACCCCAAAGAACACATGAACACCACTTAATCCCTAGAGAAAGAAGTTGTATTTATTTAGGATTGAGATGAAGAGGAAGAAAAGATAGAACAAAAGCCTCTGAGCAACAAAGAAATGGAAATTCAGCATACTTGATAAGAGGAAGGTGATCGTGAATCACCAACAGAGGGGTCCTAGATGCCTAAATGGCTAGAAAAGCAATTGGAGAAAAAAACCCCTACCCTTATGGATCCGAAGGCAAGGCTAGAAGCCATCTTCACTTGAGCATAGATAAGCACAAAGAAGAAAAAGAAACCAAGGGTCAAATCCCATCTGACAATGGATGCATTAGGATCCAGGACTAAGCAGATAGCTACTCAAGTGGGGGAAGGAGGAGGAGTTAGCTATAATATCTCTACCATAGACTTGGGAACAGCCATGAGAGAAAAAAATTGATCATCTCCAAGGATCAATTGCTACTATTGTGCACTAGATGCATAAGGACAAATACTCTAAGGAGGAATTAAAAGCACAAGGTGTAGATTTAATAGCTTATATTAAACAATGGTCCTTCGTTGAAGAGTTGTGCACCACGCCATTGGCTCCACCACAGCTGCTATCCAAGGACAATATTAGCAAGCTCAAAAGGAGGAAGAACTGGACGAAGGCCATCGAAGATTGGTTCCAAAGGAAGGTTTACAATAGAAATATGGGCATCATCCATGCTGTTAGAATGACAAATAAATTTTAGGATGTTCAAAAACAACTTGAAGGCATAAGAAAATTTTGCACTAACTTACTGTAATTGTATAGAATCACATACCCAAAGCTCGAGGCCATCCTCAAGATACCTGAGAAATCTTGGGAAAAGAAGCTTGTGTTGGAAAAGGATAATCATTGGCTTATAGAAACCTAGAAGTTGGGCCTTGATCATAGGAGAGAAATATTGGAAGGGGTCCTCCATGAAGTGCAACTTGATATTGATTGGGCCAAGGAAATCAAGACAGCTTGTGAGAAGTATCTAAAGTTAATGATAGATTATGATATGCTTGCTACCAAGCTAGATCCAGAAAAGATAAAGCCTTACTTCCATAAGAAGATTGAGGATTGAGCCACCAATACCCTCACACCGGACTTCATGGATTTTGTTGTTGGAGCCTTCACTCAATCTGAGCAAATGATAAAGAATACACCCACGTGTGACAAAGATTGGGATGTAATTACTGGTTGATCTAGGAAGTTGAACTTCCAAGTTCTTTAATCTGATATAATAGAGAGGAATTGGCTTGATGTGTTAATAAAAAAGTTTGTGGAATATGCTACTGTGAAGAAGCCTGAGGGGAATCCGGTAATTGATGATGAGTTCCTCATAGTATAGATGCAACAAAGGAAACAAGCTAAAGGACAAAATTGCTACAACGCTACTCACTACAAGACAAAATAGGCTAGAAGACAAAAGTGCATTTTATATTGTAAAATATTTGGGGATAGGTGAAACCATAATTTGTAGTGAATCTTGGCCATTCATTTTTCTTTTTGGACACTATTAATAGGGGGTTTCTTCTCATTTTCAAGAGAGAGTTGAGTTGTTGTAAGGACGTGCTGCTAGAATTTTAATAGAAATTCATGATTTTGGTGGATTCTTGAGTTCCAATTTCATGTTTCATGATTCTTCTCCTCATAGTTAGTGAATTGAAATAGATTTACTTTGTTGTTCTATGTGTTTAGCATGCTTTAGTAGATTAGTTAATTTTGTTCATTGATGGTGAAGAATTATGTTGTGTTGATTCCCTTCCTTGTTCATGCTTTTTGTTGATTATTGATGATAAATAGCAGTGTAAAGCTAGTATGAACATTATTTGAATGTTGCACTTAAATTCTATCTTTATTCATGCTTTATGGTGAATGAATGGATGAACATATGTAGACCTTAGAAGATTGCACTAGTTTCATGAGACTATGAGCTAATCTAGTTAAGTGGGACTTGGTTTTAGGAAGGTTGTCCACTGCAACATCCTCCATTGTCACTGTTTAGTGGTAGTTTCAGGTCTAGAAACTTTCTTCTTTCCCTTCCCTTTTGAATTTTCCTTGAAATAGTAACTTAAGACAAAGTTCATTGCACATTGTAAAGCCAAATTTGATGACAGAAATGGAGTTTCAGACTATTGTCCCAAACTCTTAGCAATAGAACATAATTTTAGAATTTCATAAACTCCATCCAAAGAACCAATTCCCCTCCAACTTAACTTACGTAAGGTTACCATGTGATTACTAGCAAGATTACATTGAAACAATTGAGACATTCCAAGCAAGTTATGACCTGACACCCGAGAGACCTTGGGGTAGTTTTCTACAACTTGTTTACAAAAAAATTCCTTTCAAGAGAGGTAATGCATTTATGCATTGCTTGTGTTGAGAAGTGCAAAAACACCCATCAACAAAACTGGTGCTAGAAGGAGATCCCTTTTGAGTTAAGCTGGATCGAATTGTTTCATTCTCCCCTGAAAAGTTTCACAGAATCCTAAGATCTACTCCAAACAAAGGGGAGTTTCAAGAGTTGTAGCCCCCCTACCAAGGCTAAGAGAGCCAAAAGAGGGGAAGCCACTTCATCTTCCTCCTTCGACCCATCCACTTTTCTTCCATCTTCACATCCCTCGTCCTTCCATCTGCCCCACACTCATCCTCCCTCTTCCATTTCCACCTCCTCCACTCAGTCATTCCAAACTTTCTTCCAACTGCTTGCTTCTAAAAACCAGGGTGTTGCTCTTGCCCCTTCCATCCAAGTCCAAGGTGTAGTCCCAAGTGTTGCTGCCCCTGCACAACCCCAAGTTCTTGTTCAATAAAAAATAAAACCCCTACCCCCCCTCATGGCTTGGCTAGGAAAAAAACCTTCTCCACCACTATTCAATGCTTACCATGACATGCCCAAGAATTTGAAGGGTTTTTGCATGAACTTCAATCCTCGAGATCCTTAGAGGATAGTAGAAGAACATATCAAGATATTCCAAACAACATTGAAGGATATGCAGATTGATCATGAGGACGTGGCATGCAAAATTTTCCCTTATTCTTTGGGAGAGGAAGCTTTCTATTGGTACATCAACTTTCCTAGAGGATCTATTACCACTTGGGACCTTCTGAAGAATTCCTTAGGAAATACAAGATTCCAATTAGCCCTTCAGAACTATATCAACAATTCATGTCTATTCATAGAGAGGTCAACAAACCAATCAACTCCTTCAATGATTAATTCCATCAGGCATACATGAGGTTACAAACTCCATATGTGACTAATGATGTTGTTGTCTTGCCTATCTACTATGTCACTTTGGACAACCTCACTTCAGCATTGGTGAAAAGAATGAACCCACCACCCGCTCAGTTGGTGGATGCTTATGTTGAGGAAGTTATATCCAACAATGACTTGGGGAAAAAAATTTATGGTCTGCTACCTTCCTTGGGACAGGTTGCTCATCCCATGCAAGTTCAAGGGCTCACCCAAGCCTTGGCACATCAGATGCCTCTCATGAATCAAGTTCTGCAGCTGCCCATAATTCCTCATCTAGGACAGCCCTTGAACTAGGCACCTCCTATGCCTCATTATCTATAGTCCCAACAATAGTAGGTTTATTCGTAGTAACCCCAAGTGCCATTATATCTACAAGGTCCCAAATTCCTGCTCGCTTAGTAGAACCTACTAGCAACACAACTCTTCTTTCTCCAAAATCAAACACCACAACTAGGTAATGCAAAGAAAGATCAGTTAGATGAGCTAGTAGAAATGATTAGAAAGATGTCCACGAAGATGAAGCTCTTACAAAATCAAAATAGCCAACTACAAGCTTCTTAATGTAGCATTCAGGACAACCTCAGCTGAGAGAATAGAGATAACCATGATGCGGGTACCTCATCTGGGAAGAATTAAGAGAGAGGGTAGAACTCCAACCAAAATTTCAAAAGGAGGCCCTCACAAAGGTAGAACCAGAAATGGAATACAATACCTAACAATGGAGGCATTCCTACTCCTCTTGATTAGCCTGCTAATGCATAGAAGACAACTAGTGGGGTGTACCTTTCCGAGGTAGCTTTGTCCAAATGGTGTTGGATCCATAAAACAAATAGGCACTCTGAGTTGGATTGCCCTGAGTTCCTCACAACTGTGGAGATCTTTCAAGTAGAGGTTCAAAATGTTTTGGACAATGTTAGTTGCCAAGATCTAGTCCCATCAGAGCCCTCTGAATCCTTAGTGCTCATGGTCAATCAAGCCCCATTCCCACGAAGTGAGATCAATGCACCAAAAACTGAAACTACTTCCCCAAAGAACGAAGAAGTGAAAGAGGTAAGTAACGAAGAAACTTTTTCTCAGCTCTTTGCTTCAGTGGATAATGGTCTAGTAGGTGAGGAAGAGTTTTGTGAAGATGAGGTCCAAATATTCCATCAGAGAGTGTCCTCGTATAATTTGAGAAACATGAAAGTGAGAGGACCTTTCAAAACTTCCACTCCGCCTAATAACTTTAGCACCCCACCTGACCCTAATTCCAACAATAATCCAGGTTACCCCTATGTTCCCACTCAATATTTTAACAAGAACAAACAACCGAATCAAATGCAAAACCAACCGACTAGCTCTTCCTTAGGTAGTCTTCGAGGTTGAAATTGAGCAAATGGGTGAGTATGTTGTTGAAGAGTTCAAGTAGGTCAAAATCAGCCTATCCTCTTTTGAATTACTTAAGGTCCCTACAATTAGGCATGCCTTCTTTAGGGTTATCAATGGGACCACTTCCTCCCAACACAAGAACTATTAGCCAAGAGATTCTCTTTCGAAGAGCCACCACATGAGCCCATAATTTAGGAAATCATAGGCAAGAAGAAAGATGGCCCTTCAAATCAGAAAATGGTGAAACAACCTACTAAGGAACAAAGTCAAGTGTACGCTAAGGAAAAGACCAAAAATAGGACAAAGTTCAAGTAGCCCAGGTGGATATGCCTATGGGGTTATTTAAGGGAAAGTTAGAAATTCCACCTTTTCTCACTACTAGTAGAATATTTGGAAAAAACCTGTATAATTGCTTGCTTGATTCAGAAGCATCGGCCAATTTTATACCCCTCGTCATATGCAAAGCACTAGGAATAGTCTCCACTCCTTCTAGAAGGAAAGTAACTCAACTAGACAAAATGAAAGTGAATATAGTCAAAGAAATCAATCGGATTCCCATGTAGATTGTTGCTGACCCAAGGGTGCAACAAGTTATTGATATTTAGGTTGCAGATATCCTAGACACATACGAAATAATCCTGGGGAGAGACTTCACCCGAGCATTGAAAGGATATGCTGCTGCTGATTTCTCTCATCTATGGCTACCATGGAAGGGGCTACCAAACTAGATTCGAATAGATCAAGAGCCACACATGAAGTTCATGATCAAATAATACAACACCAACGAGGTGCTATTTGCTGAAACTGAGCTGGAAAATTATTCTCCTATGGCATATCAAGAAGAATCGGAGCCTCTAGAAGAAGAGATGATTGAGGAAGTCTTCTTGGTATTATGCAACCCTCCCACCAATTTATCCTATGCACCTCATAGCACAAAGATGTTGGTAGAATTAGATGATGATCAATCCTACGATGATGAGAATTTGGGACAACTAGATGAATTCCAAGATTTCATGGAGAAGTGTAGATAAGATCAGCTTAGCCTGGAGGAAAGAATGGATTTCTAAGAGCTCATGTTTCCTAGCTGGTGCAGAGTGCATAATGCTACCCACTCAGAGTTTGAGTGTTTCTTATGTCAGATAGCAATGGAACATGTCAAAGGACAAGTTACACATCAAAAGAAGTTTTTGATCGAGCAACCTACCACCAACCATGTCGAGCCAGTGTTCATTCCAGAGATGGCAGACCCAGGTGTACAACCAAGGGGGGATGAATGTATGATTGGCCCTAAAGTTAAGGAACCCTCCAAATTCTAGACACTAGGCTTTGATGGATCCAAGTCCAAGCAAGGAGCCAGAGCTAGATTCGAACTAATCAATCCTACGGGTAAAACCTATTTCGTTGCTCATAGGCTTCAATTGTATTGCACAAATAACGTAGCGAAATATGAAGCCTTAGTTCATGGTCTCCTAATGGCCCTAAGGAAGAAAGTTAAAATGTTGCAAGTCTTCGATGATTCAAAATTAGTAATAAATCAAGTTAGAAATTTGTATTCTTGCCATGATAGAAGACTAACAAACTATAGGCATAGAGTTTGGGACCTCTTATAAAGCCTAAATGCCTTTAATATTCAGTTGATACCTCACTCCCAAAATTACACCACTGATTCCCTGGCTCAAGTATCCAGTACCCTTCAACCATTATCGTTGTTTGGACTTAAAAGGTTCACCATTGAGCTTACCTCCACTCCATCTGTACCAGACAACGTTACCCATTTCCAGGTGTTCAATGATGATAAGCACATCTTGGAGTTCATCACCAGTTCTGATGTGTTTGCGACTTAGATAATTGATGAGGTTCAGCCTGAAGAGGCTGAATTAGATATAGAGGGGGTCATTAACATCAAGACAAAAACTATTCCAAGCGGCATGGTTCAACTTGAGTGTATATTTGATCTAGATCAAATCAGAGACTAGGATCAACAAGCAAATAAGGATTCCATTAACAATCAATGTGACACTCACAACCTCAGGACAATCAAGGGGGTTAAAAATGTATTCATTGGCAAGGTGTGCCTACCAAAAGAGAAGAAAGGAATCATAGATGCTTTGTAAAATTATCATGACCTAGTTGCATGGAGTTATGAAGATTTGAAAACATATGACACCTCCATTATTATGCACACTATTCCTCTTAAGCCAAATGTGTGACCATTTCGACAATGACAACATCCCATTAATGCATTGTTGGAGCCAATCATTTATAGGGAAGTGCAGAAGTTGTTATCAACTAGGATCATATTTCTAGTCAGGCACTCCACAAGGGTGGCCAATTTGGTTCTGGTTAGGAAAAACAATAGAGAAATCATATTGTGTGTAGATTTTCCCAATTTGAACAGAGCTTCAAAGAAAGATAACTACCCCGTGCCCTCAATGGATGAGGTGTTGCAAATCATAAATGGTTCTTAGATGATGTACTTTTTGGATGGGTACTCCGGGTACCACCAAGTAATGGTGCAATATGAAGATAGACACAAGACAATATTCACCACGAAGTCGGGGACCTTTTCATATAGGAGGATTCCATTTGGACTCATCAATGATAGTGCCACCTTCCAATATGCAATGGACATAGCATTCAAGAATCTAATCGAAAAGTGCATTATCATCTACATCGATGATCTTATCGTGTTCTCAAAGAAACGAGGTGATCACGTTTTGAATCTGTGCAAAGTCTTTTAGAAGTGCAAAGAATTTGGGATCTCCCTTAATCCGAAGTGTATCTTTGGATTTACAAAAGGTAAGTTGCTCGGGCACGTTATTTCAAAGTGAGGAATCTCCATAGACCCAAAGCATATTCAGTCCCTCTTGAAGATTTAGCTACCAGCTAGCAAGAAAGAGTTGAAATCTTTCTTTGGGAAGATAAACTTCATTACGAAGTTCATTACGGTATTTTCTTAAATCATTAAGCTGCTCAATGCCATGTTGAAACAAGATGCCAGAGTTGAGTGGACTCTAGAGGCAAAGGAGGCCTTTGAAGAAATTAAGAAAGCAATTTTTGATGCACCTATACTAGTTAGTCCTAATCATTTGAAGCCATTCTAAATTTACTCATTTTCTTCAGACCATTTGAATGCCAACATTCTCAGTCAGAAAGATGACGAAGGAAGTGAGCACCCAATTTCCTTCATGAGTGCTCCATTAAAGGATGATGAATTGAGACACCACAATGTAGAGAAGCAAGTGTATGCTATGGTCAAAGGAGTTAATAAATTCAGACACTACATCTTGCGAAATAAGGTGTTTTCCATTGTGCTTGATCTGGCAGTAAAGACATTGCTAATGCAGAATGAGTTAGGAGAAAGAAGAGAAAAATGGTTTACCATGCTATAGGAATAAGTCATGAAGATTCCACCAATGAAACTAGTAAGATGGAAGGCCCTCACCCAAATGATAGTTGAGACCATGGTTGAAGTAGGACATGATCTCACAATTCAGCAATACCAGCTTGAAGACATCTCTCTTAGAGAGTGGTATGACAACATTATCTTCTACTTGTTGAACAATAAGTACCCATCTCTCCTACAAGGAGTTCAAAAGCGTGCTCTTCAACTAAAAATTAGTAGTTACATGTTGTGAGGGTCTATACTTTATAAGAAGAATCATGAACGAATCTACCTCAGATGCCTTAGAAAATAAGAAGCACGAGTGCTAAAAGAATTCCATGATAAGTTTGGCACTGGTCATAGGTTTGGTGCTTCTACCACTCATAAAATCCTACAAGTAGGATATTATTGGCCAACAGTCTTCAAGGATGCACATAGCCATGTTCGTATCTGCCATGTTTTCCATACCATTGCAACTAGAGAAATAAACGTTGTTGTTCTACTGCAACCAGTCCTGGAGGTAAGACCATTTGTACAGTGGGGTCTTGACTTCATTGGTCCGGTAAGCCCATCATCTTCTGCGGGTCACCAGTACATTCTAACCACCTTTGATTATTGTACTAGATGGATAGAAGTAATTGCATGTAGGAAATGCACTACAAAGGTAGTTACCAATTTTCTTGAAGGCTTTATTTTAAATCGTTTCAGTTGTCCATATGCCTTAGTCTATGATAATGGCCTCACTTTCTCCTTGCTTAAATTCCCTAGTTGGGCCTTTGACTATGACATTGCCCTCAAATTATCATCTAATTATGATCCATAGGGAAATGGCTTGGTTGAATCTACAAACAAGAACCTAATCACTGTGATAAAAAAACTACTTGATAGGAATCCTAAAGACTAGCACATCCAACTTCGTTTTTCCCTCTGGGCAGATTGTACACACCACAAGGCTTCCCTAGGTGATTCCCTATTCTACCTCATTTATGGCTTGGAGCCTGTGTTTCATGATCACATAAAGATCCCCACCCTTCAATTCATCAACACCTTCTATGAAGAAGGGGATCAATAAGAGGCCCGCTTAGCTGAGTTACACCACCTAGAAGAAGTGTGTGACCACGTTGAAATTTTTTCCAAACATCAGGGCATGGTCAAAAGATGGTTTGCCCAACAAGCTAGGGTCAAGGCCTTTAGAATTGTTGATCTACTCCTATGTTGGGACAAGGTCAATGAAAATAAAGGGGGACATGAAAATTTTGACAAGCTTTGGCTTGGCCCCTTTTAAATTTCTGAAATCCTACGTGATAACGCTTTCTGCCTCAAGACCTTAACTGGTGAGGATGTCTTGTTTCCCATCAATGAGCAACACCTTAAGCATTATTTCCTCGCCTGAGCTTCTTTGAGCTAGGTATCTATAAATACTTGTATATAGGTTAGCTTAGGCTTCATTTATTTTGTTGTTTCATTGTTTTGCTTCATTGTTGTTTTGCTCATCTCCCAACCATCTTGTTTTGTTGAGAGTGTTCCTTTGTCTCTGTTGTGGTGGAAGTGTTCGGTTTGATAGACTGTTCACCTTGCTACTCAATTTTTGTGTTCTTTGGATAAATATTCACTCTCAACTATTAGTCTTTGATTGCTTCTATGGAATGGTCTCCTTACCTAAACTACTGACTTGACCTAGAATATGACCCTTGCTTGAATCCTTTCACATCCATTTCGGATCTTGCACAAAACATATGATAATTATTTCTGAAGATTTGTGCAATGGTCCTTATTATGGGCTACCAAGTGAAAAGCTTAAGTCTACTTCAGTGACCACTATTAATCCAAACCCACTGTAAGCTTTGATGTTTACATAGTTGAGAAAAAAAATATATATTTAAAGAGATATCAAAAGAAAAGAAAATGTTGAAATAAAGCAACCATGTGGGTGTGTAGAGAACTCTATCGGGGCTATGGATGCCCGACTGGTAGGAGAGAAATGTTCATGGGGTCACAACAACAACTCCATTGAGGCTATGATCACTTGACTGGCAGTGAGGCAATGTCCAGGTTACTTTTGGAGTTAGACGATTCATAGCTTGTTTGGTCTGATTAACGGTCATTTTTCATAGTTTCTAATGAAAGAGAATGAATTCACCATCCACACACACTTTTGAGATGATTCTGTGATTTGATTCAGTTATGCATCTCATTCTCCTTTGAGTCCTATAGTTCACTTTTTCATACTGGGCCCTAGTCTGCAAAGCTAGACATTCTTGGTTCTGAATGAGCATTTATCCTTAGAAGGCTCAGGAGCGGTCCCCGGTAGAGTCGCCAATTGTTGTGCCTATAGCACACAAGCCCTATTCAGAATGGGGACCCTCTCTTTTCACTTTGTCAGGTCACTTTTTCCTACACCTCATTTTGAATGCCCCCTTATTTTTTATTTCTATGTGGTCAAGGAGTCATAGAGTCATCATCTTAAGTTGACCAAGTTTCATAGCCTTCAAAATTTCCAAGTCTTTAGCCTATGTGGAGTTCCCTTGGCAGTTTTTCTTTAGACTTTGAAACTACCATTCTTCACACAATGTGGGTCCACCTATGTGGGCCACCTTATGTGGAACTTTGTCCCCCTTTCACCATCCTTACAATGACCGAGCCAGTGCATCCATGCACCTTGTGGGATTTGCAGCAACTTTCACCATTTTTCATTGTTGACTTGCCAGATGACCAACCCTTGACTGCTTCCTACCCTGCAAACTTTGTCATTGCCACCACTGTTGCTTTTGAAATGCGTGCTAACCAACCTTGGCTACTTCCATACCCACATTTATGATGGACATGTAATGCACTAAAGTCTATAAATAGTCATTTTTGATGGGTCATTTTCACTGTTAGATGTTCAAGTAATTTTTCAGAAGCCTCTAGCCATTCCCACCTCCATTCCCACAAAGTCTTGCCACTGCTCGTGCTCTGCTTTCTTCAAATTCCTTAACAATTTCTCATGGGTCCGCTAGGTAGGACCTCTGTCACCACTTTTTTATGAGTTTTTTCATATTTTTGCAAAATTATTAAAGTCTTAAGAACTAAAAAAATTCAAGCCAGTTACAAAACATTATGGCGAACAAAACCAATGTCTCAAAAATTGAAGAATCCCTCAAAATTGGCCCTAAAAAATTGTATGAAATTCCAACCTCCCACGGTTGTTCTTGAACCAGGGAAATCATGCCCTGTGAGTCTGTAAAGAGCCTACCACCATTGCCCCAACCCTAAAGTAGCAAGCTCCAAATGGTCGGCCTTCACCCTCCTTGGGCCCACTCATGCAGGTAGATGCTCTTTCCTGGCCATCCCTTTCAAACTTAACAAAATCCATGAGTCTAAACAAGTGTCTCTTGGCCCTTGTGGGTTCATGAATGTGGGCCTCTACCTATGGATTTCCCTCTAAACCTCACTAACCAAATGGTTGATTGACCCCGTCATTCCGCTAGGTGAGGCCCACCCCAGTTATCTCTGTTCAAATCATTGTGCCAAAATGACTAAGTGTTAATTGCATGCGGGTTGTCCATTGCAGGCTACTGTCCATGGGCCTCCATCCCATGTTCGCCATCTTGAATAGCCAAGGCATCCCAACTGTCCAACTTGTAGAATCTACAACAACCTTCACCATCTCAACAAAAAAGAATGAAATGATTAACCCTCCTGCTTGCGGGCCAACTAACGCGGGTTACCATCTCTGTGGGTCTTCCATTTTGAACGGCCAATGACATCCATATGTCCACCTTGTGGAGCCCGTAATTGCTTGATCTCTTTGAGCCCAAAGAGAAAAGGACTAAGCATAGAATGCCAGGTGGGATGCTCCATGTGGATGATTGCCCGTGGGTCGCTGCCCCACTTGGGCTAGTTCAAAACAGCCAACAACCTCTGTTGGCCTGCTATGCGGGGCCCGACATTGTTGTCTCCTACAAATTTCAAAACAAATAGGAAATGCCAAAGCTCCCTGTGGGTCTGACGATGTGGGCCACCCATTGTAGAATTATGTCTCACCAGTGCCGTTTCAAATGGTAGAGCCCAAAATAGCCAAGGTATCCCCTGCACCTGCATGCCTTAGACCCACATGCCTGAATGATTTAGCTAGCAATATTAAAACCTCAAGAACAATTTAACCCACATTCTAAAATGGCTTGATCTCCTTAGTGGGCCCCACCTAATGACAAAATCCTAATGCAGATAGAAACATGTAGGCCACCATGCCCTATCCGTCGTTCATTCACAACTACCTCCAAAATGACTGTCAGCCTAGGGAAGTCCACACCCCTAGGCTCATATTGCCATATCTCCCTCCATCACAAGGCTAATGATGATCTAAAAGAAACATTAGGATCCTTGAATGATGATTTACTCGATCTAACATTGTTTTTTAGGATTTTTCTAACGTTTCTCATTGTTTCACTTGAATATGCTTACTGTTCCTTTACTTGCAAGATATATGGAACCAACTGCAAGACCTTTGGAAGCATCTATAGAGAAGGAAAAAGGCAAGAAAGCTTCCAAAGGACCAAGAGCAGAGGAGGACAAGTATCAAATGAAATATAAGTTTCAAGGAGAGGACGTCAAGTCAAAGGTCACCACAGACTGGGACAAGGTCTCAAATACTAACTTGGGGCATATTGTAATTGATAAATTCAAGCAGAGGGTCATTGTCAACCTTACCATAGAGAATGCCAAAAGGATTAGTAGAAGTGGGTTCACCAAGGCAGCTAGTTTCCCGGATGCCCTCGTAGCTCCTGAATTAGTAATGGCCTACAGAGAGGTATATCAGGAGAACACTGACATAATTATGGATAGAGATGGTAACATACTGGCTGATTTGTCCTCCAAATCTATTGTGAAAATTTTTCATATCCCCACCTTCGATGAAATGGAGGAGACATCCAAAGAGTATGCCAATAGCATGTGGAAGGCTGACCCCCTCAAGTGAAAGAAACCGATTAATCAATACTGGTTAAAGGAGAAGAGGGATAACAAAAATAAAGTTCCCTAGGAGCTTTTCAGAAGTGATTTCTACGAGGATTACCATGACTTGGTAACCTTATTAAGTAGGGTCATGGGCCTCCTAACTGAAACTTTCTTCCAAGAATGGATGCTCTATTTCATAGAGGAAATTATCAGAGGAGAGCCTAAATTCCATTGGGTAGGAATGATTAGCAATTGCCTACATGAGTAGCTTGTAGTTGTAAAGAAGACATCACAGTTCTATATGACCTCATACTTGGTCTATCTGCTAGCTGACTGTGCTTAATATAGAGGATTGTTTGTGGCACCAAGCCAAACTTTAGGGAGGGAATTAAAGGTCTATGAATGATACCCTCAACTCCAATATAGGAATTTCAACAAGGATTACTGTAGAGTCAATGATGCCTTCATCAAGCACTTCATCAGATTACTTGGAGGTGACTTTGAAAGGAGGGTCACAAGCAGTGAAAATTCCTTCATCCACTAATTTGGATTTCTTTTCATCTAGTTTCCCAAGTTTACATACATTTGAGCCAAGGGCTTCTCTGACAAGCCATATAAGCTACCTCGGTACCCAAATGACTAGTTAGTATTACTTGAACTCTCTAGGAAACTCCAGCACGAACATACCCTCTTGAGTAACATGCATAGGCTAGGAATTCTTTATCCCCTTGCATTTGGCTAGGGTATGTATGCAATCCCTACATCCTAGTGTGTGGAATACTCAGAGAAAGAGATGAATGAGAACAACTTGGAGCTCCACACTGTTAGGCCATGGCTAGACCCATATGGAAAACTAAAGAAGATGGTTGGAAAAGAATATTCCCACCTGCACAATGTCGAAGACTTTTTGGAAAATTGCAGAGATGATAAAGAAGTGTGTATGAGGCACTACATGCACATGACAACATACTTCCTCAAGACAATGAACTTGTTTCAGGTGTCAGACCAAATATGAAAACATAGTGATAGATCCAAGATATGATGTCATTGCCAACCTGACACTACCTCTAATTGATTGGAATGAGGAAGAGGTTAGTGACCTTGATATTATGATGAAGCCTATATATGCAAGAAGATAATGATGGATTGATAGGAAGATCGCTCAATTGAAACTATAAGGAGCTACTTTAACCTATGGTGAGCTCAAGGATGAGCTCAAGAGCGAGACTGACAGTGCCACAGTTGTTCCCCCATCTAGCGAAACCTCAAAATATCCTCCAACTACTAAGTCAAGGAAAAGAAAAGAGGTAGCTAAACGCCAGCCCAAGCACAAGGTTTATTCAAGGAAGGGATCAGAACGTGAGCCTTCCAAGAAATCAAAGATGTCAGGTGGTTTCATAGAGATGCCCACCATTCAGGAGGACCCACTCCATGAGGTAGAGGAAGGAGAAACTGAGCAGCCAATGTCTCCACCTGCCGCCTCTACCCTTCTTGTCGCTATTACTACCACTACAATAATTCCACCTACTTCTCAAGCATTGTTGGCTTCTTCTCCACTTGCGTAGGACATTTTAGTTCACCTTGCTTCCACCTCGCCTACTGCACAAATCTTAGTTGTAGATTCTTCCTTTTCTACCACTTCTCCACTCTCCTACCTCCATGTCTCCATCAACAACGCTTCCATTGGCCATTGTAACAAAGACGATGCCTACCATCTTGCTTCCAGAAGCCTTTGCTCGGCACATGCAGAACATACCAACTAAGCTATCTGGAGTGTTAATGAATCCTGTAGTACAAGCTGCCCTAGCACAAATTCTTATCAGCTCCCTATTCCTATATCTATGACTAAACCACCAAAAAAGGAGGAAACAATGCAAATTTCCAAGGAGTTGGAGAGGCGAGAAAGGGAAGCAACTAAAAAAATGGAGGAGGAAGATGATGATTATCATGAGCATCCTGAACATCAACACCCGGTCATTGATGAAGTGGTACATGAGGAGGAGGAAACATAATCTTCTAAGGAAGACATTGAAGATCCCAGTGCAAAGTACATCGTAGAAACCTCTGACCAAGAACTTGAGGAGGAGCTTTCCAAGCAACTGAAAGATGTTGGGGAGGAAGTCAAGAAGTAGTCATCTAAAGAGAAAAAAGAAACGGATGGAGAAATGGAGGTAAACACATAACCTCCTACTAGGGAACAAGATAAGATCCCTAAAAATGACTAGGAAATGCCTCCTTCAGGAGAAGAAGAAGAAAAGAAAGAGGAAGAGAAAGAAGAGGACAAGCCTGAAGAAGAGGCTAGAACAAGAAAGAGCCCAGAAATAGAGCATCACAAAGAGCATGAGAAAGAAGAAGAATAGAAGACATCTAAAGGGGAAAATAGCCCCAAAGAACACATGGCCACCACCGAATCCCTAGAGAAAGAAGTTGTATTTATTCGAGATTCAGATGAAGAGGAGGGAAAAAATATAGAATAAAAGGCTCTAGGCAGCAAAGAAATGGAAATTTAGCATACTTGAGAAGAGGAAGGTGATTGTTAATCACTAAAAGAGGGGTCCTAGATGCTTGAATGGCTAGAAAAGCAATTGGAGAAAAAGACCCCTACCCTTATGGATTCAAAGGCAAGGTTGGAAGCCATCTTGGCTCGAGCACATATAAGCATAAAGAAGGAAAAGAAGCCAAGGGTTAGATCCAATCTAACAAGGGATGCATCAGGATCCAGAACTGTGCAAATAACTACTCCAGTGGTGGAAGGAGGAGTTAGCTATAATATCTCTACCATTGACTTGGGAATGACCATGAGAGAGTAGGAAATTGATCATCTCCAAGGATCAATTGCTACTATTGTGCACCAGATGCATAAGGAAAAATACTCTAAGGAGGAATTAAAAGCACAAGTGGTAGATTTAACAACTTATATTCAACAATGGTCCTCCTCCATGAAGAGCTACCCGCCACGCCATCGGTTCCACCACAACTATTGTCCAAGGAACACATCAAAAAGCTTGAAAGGAGGAAGAATTGGATGAAGGCCACCAAAGGTTAGTTCTAACAGGTGGTTTACAATGGAAATATGGGCATTAGCCGTGATGTCAGAACAAAAAATAAATTTTGGGAAGTGCAAAAACAACTTGAAGGCATAAGAAAATTCTTTACCAACTTCCCAAAATTGTATAGAATCACATACCCCAAGCTCGAGGCCATCCTCAAGATACCTGAGAAATCCTAGAAAAAGGAGCTTGCATTGGAAAATGATGATCATTGGCTTGTAGAAAGCTAGAAATTGGGCCTTTATCAAAGGAGAGAAATATTGGAACAGGTGCTCCATGAAGTGGAGCTTGCTATTGATTGGGCCAAGGAAATCAAGATGGCTTGTGAGGAGTATTTGAAGTTAATGACAAATTATGATATGCCTACTGCCAAGCTAGATCCAAAAAAGATAAAGCCTTACTTTCATAAGAAGATGGAGGATGGAGCCACCGATACCCTCACACTAGACTTCATGGATTTTTTTGCTTGAGCCTTCGCTCAATCTGAGCAAGTGATAAAGAATACACCCAAGTGTGAAAAATATTGGGATGTAATAACTGACTGATCTAGGAAGTTGAGCTTCCAAGTGCTTCAATTTAATATAATGGAGTGGAATAAGCTCTAGGAATTTATCAGAAAGTTCATGGAATATGCTACTATGAAAATGCATGAGGGGAATCTGGTAATTGATGATGAGTTCCTCACAATATAGTTGCAACAAAGGTAGTCAGCTAAAGGACAAAATTGCTACAGCGCTACTCACTAGAAGACAAAATAGGCTAGAAGAAAAACTGTATTTTATATTGTAAAATATTTTGGGGTAGGTGAAACCCTAATTTATAGTGAATCTTGGCCACACAATGAGATTAAATATGGGTATGTGCAAGATCATGACAGGCCAAAAAGTGGCAATATGATGGGTACGTGGTTGATGACCTTTTTTTAACCCAAAATTGATGAAATGAAAAGGGTTTTTAAAGGATATTCTTAGCTTTCCACCAATATAAATTATGCTTTACTTTGAAATAGATTTACTTTGTTGTTCTATGTGTTTGTAATGCTTTAGTAGATTAGTTAATGTTTTTCATTGATGGTGAAGAATTATGTTGTGTTGATGCCCTTCCTTGTTCATGATTTTTGTTGTTTATTGATGATAAATAGTAGTGTAAAGCTAGTCTAAAAATTATTTGAATGTTGCACTTAAATTCTATCTTTATTCATGCTTTATGGTGAGTGAATGGTTGAACATCTACAAACCTTAGAATCTTGCACTAGTTTTGTGAGACTGTGAACCAATCTGGTTTAGTGGGACTTGGTTTTAGGAAGGTTGTCCACTGCAACATCCTCCATTGTCACTATTCAGTGGTAGTTTCAGGTCTAGGAACTTTCCTCTTCCCTTTCCCTTTTGAATTTTATTTTAAATAGTAACTTAAGACAAAGTTCATTGCACATTGTAAAGCCAAATTTGATGAGAGAAGTGGAGTTTCAGGCTGTTGTCCTAAACTTGCAACAATAGAACATAATTTCAAATTTTCATAAACTCCATCCAAAGAACCAATTCCCTTCCAACTTAACTTACGTAGGGCTGCCCTGTGATTACCAATAAGATCACATTGAAACAACTGAAACATTCCAAGTAAGTCATGACCTGACAGCCGAGAGACCTTGGGGTAATTTTCTACAACTTGTTTACAACAAATTGCCTTTCAAGAGAGGTAATGCACTTATGCATTTCTTGTGTTGAGAAGTGAAAAAACACGCATCAACAGGCACCAAAATGGGGATTTGACTGAGGCAAACCCCTATACAGCCCCAACATTCTCTCCAAATATCACACATGTAGGTATTGAAGACATTCATGTGTCGAAGGCTTCATCACTTGCATGGTTGTGAGAATCTTCTTTCCTTTCTTCTCCTTATCGCTATCATTTCTACTTCAATTTATTTTAGTTCTATTACATTCCATTATTTTCTTATGCTTTAGAAGTTCTCAGCAATCAGAGTAGAAGTAGTCATTTAATTACTGTATGTGCTAAATTCACTTCATGGTCCGTATGAGATGCTAGTGTGCCTTTGGGATGCCAACACACTGTGATGTCATCCTTATCTCATGCTGACATCCTTTGGCCGAGAGCTTGTCAATTTGTACAAAAAATCTTTAGGACCTCTTTGTAATTCAAGAACTCTTGCACTCTTCTTGGGGTATTTTACGACAGTTCACCCTATGAGGCTCTCTAAATGAAGAGAACTCATGAGTGGCAAATCATCCTTCTCTACACAACCAAATCAAGTCAATCCCCCAAACAAAATCAAGCCAACACATCTATCATACTAAATCCTCCAAAAATGTCGTTGATATCACAACACCACATCCCAAATATCACAAACACTAATCACATCATCTACAACACTTCAAACATCCCAAAATCTAGTCTCACAAGGACTAACCATACCAACTATGATCTCCTGCTCAACCCCTCATCATCACTCAAAAAACACCCCAACAAAATCTTGTCACATCATCTCACACCATTACCCAAAATCCCCCAACCCCACCTCCAAATCCCAATACAACAAATCAGTATAGTATCACATTGCAAGTAGCGCAACAAGCATTCCAAAAGGAATTGCAAAAATTTCAAATACAACTAGCACAATAGGAAGCCCAAGTGTGCTCAATCACAAGTGCAAGCACAAGCACAAGTCTTGTTACAACAAAAATAATTACAAACACAACAAGCCCAAGCCCAAGCCTTGCAACAACAAGAAGAAGAAAAAGTGGCACAAGTATAGGCATAAGCACAATACCAAGCACATGAATAGGCACAAGTGCAAGATTTACAACAACAGGCCTATCAAAAATCCCTACAACAAAACACAAAACAATAAGTATTAATAGAACAACAACAAGCAGCATAGCAATAGGCTCAATAACAAGAACTATTAGTACAACAGTAGCAAGCAGTGTAGCAACAAACCCAACAACAAGCATTGTTGGCTAAACAATAACAACATGCATACCAACAAGCATTGCTCACACAACAAGGCTTCCAACAACCCTTCATGAACACATAAAAAAATTCCTTGAACTTTAATGCACAAGTAACAAACGACACCCCGTCATTCACCCAACAAACCATGTACATTCCACCACCCAATCCCCAAAATGACCTCTCCACACAAGTCATTTTTCTCAAAAAAAATACAATACATACAATCAAGGAAGATAAAGAAATCACACACACAATGAGATTTGTGCCCCTATACATTTGATAGGAACATCGCTATGGTTCCATTCCCACTAGGATTTGAAATACCAAAATTTGACAAATACCATGAAAAAGGAAATCCTAAGGACCATATTAGATAATTTCACGTACATTGCATAGAAGTAGCATATGATGAATCTTGTCTGATGCAACTCTTCCCCCAATGCTTGGCTGGTCCTGCAATGGAATGGTTCTCTCACTTACCTCCCAGAATAAATTTTTTTCAAGAAGTCACAGACCTATTCATAGAAAACTACTCATTTAAACTAGACATGGATGTAAGCTTAGAGGAACTATTAGGCCTCAAAAAAGCTAAGGGAGAGACATTTGTGGCTTTCTAACAATGATGGAGATCTATATCCAACAAAAGAAAATGGTCCATACCAGAGGAACAACAAATTGGAACCATCTCTAACTTCGAAGGGGAATTGTCCTTCCATCTAAAAATGCAATGCATCATGACATATGACCAACTAATCCCCAAGGCTCTCAACATGGAAAGAGCCATTATAGCACAAGGGTGCACACTTGTGTACCAAGAAAATAGACCATCAACAAGCTACAATGACAAACCTCACACATGGGCTAAAAATAAAAATGTTACCAACTAAAATGTAGAAAAATGGGTATAGGATGCTATCGTATGGTTTAGGACATAGAGCACACCCACTTTCCAATTCCATTCAAGGAGAACCCTAGAGATCTCAATGCAAAGGAGAAAGAGATCTTGCAATAGGGATGTCCTAGAGTCTAAATGTAAACTAATGAAGGGCTCATCACCAATCTAGGGCTTGGAAAGACAAATTCAATGCAAGATCTGATACTAAACCCTAATATGATGCAATGACTTACAAAATGACCTAGAAAAGTATGCAAAACAAAATTACAAGTTGTAGGATGGACTGTGTGCACCTAGAAATCTGGAGATGACTAGAAGGAGGTACGAAATAATAGAAATTTTGACTTTAATGCTAAGTGGGACTCATTTTCCAAGCTAGGAGAATCAGTCCAAAATTTGGGTTTCTGTGCAAGAATAGGAATTTGGCAAATGGGTATCTGAATCTGCGAAAATCTAGATTTTGAACAAAACTAGGACTCATTCGTCAAAAGTGGTGAATTAGTCTAGTTAGGGCTTTTTGAAACTTCAGGATTTGAATCTGCTCTTCTTAATCTACTCAATCTGCTTCTTCAAGTTTTTAGATCTGAATCTCTGTAAATCAACCTATAGGGGTTCTCCAAAGTTCTCATATGCTTGATGACAACTTTGACAACTTTATGCACTTTGAAATTTTTTTCCAAAATTTCTCTTCAATGTTTCTTCAATCTAAACTTGCAAATCACACACTAAAGGGAGGGAAAAATGTTGTTTTGTTAGTTGATAGGGGTTTGCCTTGGTCAAACCCCATTTTGGTAATCAAACCTTGAAATAGAATGAAATAAAAATGGAGAATGATGAATGAACAAGATAAGATGTTGCAACTTGCCAAAACCTAGCAATGAAGTGATGCATACATGTATGAGGTGGCTCCAATGGATGTAGATCTTGACTCTTGATTGAATGTGATAGATCTTGAATGTAATTCTAGCTTGAATGATGAAAATCAACATCACAATTAGTGATATCAAGTTTACACAATCCATAATGCTATTGCTAAGTGTTTTTTGGATTCAATTGTGTGCAAATTTTTTGTATCAACATTTCAGATCACACTCTATGATCCATCATTAGGATTAGAGTTGAGAGCACCAAGAGAAAAAATGGGCAAATTGCAAACCTAGACCATTCTTAAAAAGACCAAGAGGAGAGAGAGGGAAAGATGCGCGTGGGCCAAGACAACCAAGGCATTAAAAAATTAAAAGAAAAGAAAACCAAAAAAAAACCAATAAATGTAACTAAATAATTGAGACAACAAAAATTGATAAAAAAAATTGACAAGACATGGAGAGAAAGATAGAAGGATATAAAGTAAAAGAGAAATGACTAAAAATAAATTGAAAACAAAGAGATGAAAGGAAAAAAATCTAAATACAAATCTATAAATCAAGAAAACAAACAAGTTGTACCATAGAAAAATGGTCCCTTGACATTTTCATGGTCTTTTAGACCTTTTTTCATGATGCTTGGTCCATTTTGTTGTAATTTAATGTTGTAATGTGGCTTGGACATTCACATTAAGTCCTTAAAATTCAAATTATGGCGTCTTATGAAGGTGTTGTGAAGTGTTGTAAAACATTTCTACACTTTTCTAGACTCTACTCATTGCAATTCACATAAAAATTACCTTTTCATCACTTATCAAGTCCTATTTTCAAGTTTTTTAAAGTCTTGTAATAAGATTGCATGCTTTTCTAGGATTAATTTCACTATTTACACCTTTCTTATGCTTTATTTGACCCCTTTATGCTCTTATAAGGCTTAATTAAGTGTGTGTTTGAATGTAAACCAGAAAAACAACATTAAATGTGACTTAATTCCTAACACCCACTTTCAATTCCAAGGTGGGACCCATTCGCCATGGGTGGCGAATGAGTCCCTGTTAGCTCCAAATTCAAAATATCTCAAATTTTCTTTTGGGTTTTTATTTAAAATCACCTTATGTCGGCCTGTGATGAGGTATTATTAGGTTACTAAGGCACAAGTGTGTATAAATAAGTGTTTTTACATCCATTCTAACCCCAATTCATCAAATTCACTAATTCACTCATTCATTCAAGCATTCAAACACTTTGCATCATTCAATCAAGCATCAATCAAGTATCTTGGAGTAGCCATTGATATATGTTCATATTTATTCAACAAGGTTGGTGATTTTAGGACATTTGCATGTTGTTTATTCATCTTTCCTTGTTCATTTCATTCCATTTTTTCATTAAGGGTTTGATTACCAAAGTGGGATTTGACCAAGGAAAATCCCTAGAACCTAACCCTTAACCATTTTTTCCCTTTGCATGTGTGTTTGTAGACTTGTGTATGGAGATTTGACAAGCTATTAGGTGTTGAAAAGTGGACAAGAAGTCAACAAAGTGTTTCAAGTCAACTACAACCTATTTCAAGCTTGGAGAAGACATTATGTCTATTTTCTGTAGATTTGACTCCATCAACCCGACAAGCAGACAACCTCAAATCTGGTGCTATAGCATTGGTCCCTAATTTAACAAAATTTTGGGAGTGGACTGATTCGCCATCAATGACGAATGAGTCCCACCTTAATTATGTAAATCTAGATTTTGTCAGATTTTGGATCCTGACACTCAAAAACTTGTTCTCAGAAGTTTTCATCAAAAGCAAGATTGATTTAACATCAATGGAAAATGAGTCCCACTGGTGATTTTCAGTGATTTCTTCAGCACTCAGGACAATCAAGAATCTTCATCAAACTTCTAGGTGCACTCTAATTCAACCTTCCTCTTTTATGTTTTGCATTTGTTCATGTTTAGGTCATGCTTGCATATATCACATTGTGTTTTCCAACATTACATAATTCTTAGGTTTTGTATCCATAATCAGTCAAATAGTTCAGTGAATTGCACTTAGATCATTCCATTTAATCTTAATTGCATCATACATTTCATAATTTGAGTGGGGTTTATCTCTCCTTTTAGGTGAAACATCCTAAGAGTGCAAGAGTAGTCTATAAATCCTACCCAAAAATCTACGGTTCATTTTGGTGAACCTGCATATTGAGCACTTCACATTTCTAATTTTCATTGCATCTTGCATCCTAGGTTTCATTTGTATCAACATTCTCTTAGGGATTGTTTTGTTTTTGCATCCTAGGGTTTCTTCAAATAGCATTAGTGACAGACTCATTTAGACTTCGTTTTTGCATATCATATCATTGAAAAACTAAAAACCTGCATTTGCATCCTTAGTTTGCATCTAAAAAGTATTAAAATCACTTTAATTTTCTGAAAAACACAAAAAAATCTCATAATTGGACTCATGCGCCACCCTGGGCGAATTATTCCACCTGCATATTTCATACTGCATTTTCAGGCATTTTTCTGGGTAATTACTGCATTTTTATTCTTTGTTGTTATTTGTCTATTTCAGTTTGCAAAATTCCTATTATTTTCATTTTTCACTCCTAGATTCCATTGCATTTGCATTCACCCCATCTTTTGTGGCACTTGTATGAGTGTTTGGTGCCCCATTGATAATACTTTAGTGAGACAAAGTTCTAGACTCATGACTTCCTACAATATCACTTTCGTTGTGGACCTTGGGATCTCAAGAGGTCCTACTCCTAGTATGGACAATGGTACATTAGGCATGGAAAATACCACTACTATGCCTTCCCTTTTCCATCCAATGAATGTTGATGCACAAAACAATTCCATTCTGCAAGAAAAATTCATTAGTATTCATGAGGATTTTGCACATTTACAACAACATTTATCTCTTGAAAAAATTTCCACCACTGCCATACCCACAATAGAAAACCTTCATCATTTGATTGAAATTGATGATGGCTTACAAGTTATGAAAATAATTGTTGAGATATACAATAAACATGCTTCTTCCACATCCCAATTATCAAACATAGTTGCAAGCCAAGGAGGATTTCACATTCCTCCCCCTTCAACCATAGCATCCATACCAACTTATACCACTCCTCAGGTTACAACAACTATGCAACAAGTTAGTCATGTGGCTCCCTCTCTCACAATTCCAACTAGCATTCCTAGTTCTTTTGTGGCATCTCATATTACTTCTTCCACCTTCACCCCTCTTAGTGCCCCTTTCACTTCCCCTAACATTACATACACTCCATCTCCATTTTCCCTTCCACCTCATTCCACTTACACTGATCCCATCATTACACAACTCTTTAACACCATCTCATCCATGCAACAACAAATCTCCACCATTAGCCAAAATCAAAATGCTCCACCAACATATCATGTTCGTAGTAGTCAATTATCCCTTGAGATTTTATGTACTTAGATGCCACAAGGAATTGAAATGCCTAGGTTTGTGAAATATGGAGGTAAAGGAGACCCTATTAATCATGTCAATGCTTATACAGCCTTGTACAATGATTTTGTCCTCAATGATAAGCTGTTAGCCAAAAAATTTCCTAGGACCTTGAAAGACACTACATTGGAGTGGTTTTCAAACTTACCCAATCATTCAATCCAATCATTCAATGAACTTTTGGATGCCTTCATAAGTCATTTCCAAGTTCATATGACCCCTAAAAATACAATGGCTGATTTAATACGATGTAAACAAAATGCTGATGAAAAAGCAACTAACTTCATTTCATGTTATCAGTCATTGTATGCTCAAATTAATGTCAAGATACCTGACTCACATCTACAGAAGATGTTTATCAAAAACTTGCACACTCACCTTCAGGATAAGTTAACTATGATGAAATTTCCTTTGTTCATGCATTTATGCACAACCCTTTGTGATTATCACAACTTAGTTTCTATCTGTGATTCAAAGCCCACTTCTAACCGAGCTAAGAAGTCTAAGAAAAATAAAAAAACCAACGCACAAAGCTTTAGAAAACCAAACAGAGGCTTTTTACAATTTAATCTGCCTTCTCCACAACCAACCTAACTTGTTCAAAGTCAAGTGGCAGTTGTTAAAGCAATGATGCCCTTTACCTATGGGGACCGGAAGAGACAATTTACTCCCTTACCCAATACCCTCCATAATACAATGAACCAGTTTCTCCAACAACAAATGATCACTTTGCCAACTGTTAAACCACTTGATACCACCAAGCCCTTACCACCCAGATTTAAACCAAATGTTTATTGTCATTTTCATCATCAAAATGGACATGACACCGAACAATGTAAGCATCCCAAATGCTTAGTACAAGACCTCATTGACTCTGGTCATTTGTCCATTATGGGTGTTAATGATCAAGGAAATAAGTATGTTGCACCCCCTAACCAGAATTTACAAATCTTTACCAACCCCATTCCTAAACATAATGTTTCATTTGTCAAGGCTAGTGAACCTTCAAACCCTCAAGTCATGAACATTGATACAAATAATAAACAACATGATATAGCTACAAATGTTACCCAAGTTACTCCTATGGATGAACTTGTGGGTGCGATAGATGTTATCCCTCATAAGGGCCCAACCAACAAAACTCTTGATATCACTTTTTCTTCAAAAGATATACTTAAAAAACTTCTTGATTGTCCTCTTTACATAGCCAGCCGGATCTATGATAATCCCACCAATGGGATATTAATAGATCCCACCTATGGCGAGAATGTGATCACAAAATAGTTTTTAGTATTACATGAGTTGTATCAAGATGACTATAATAAACCAACTGCATGGATTAAGACACATACTGGTTTTTCTTGCCCTAAAATTGAATCGATCGTACTCCTATTACAAGTAGGACCTAAAAATTTGGATGTAACATTTTCTATCATTCCACAATTAGATCATTTTTTCCTGCAACTAGGTTACCCTTGGATTTTCTTGATGAAAGTGGTCCCCTCAGTTGTTAAAAAATGTTTGAAGTTTCCACATGGCAATGAAATATTTACCATACACCATAGTGGCTTTAACCCATTATCTTCTAAAGGTAATTTTTCCTTAGAAGTCTTTTGGCCTGAACCTATGGAACCCATCACCCCTTGAAAGGACTTTTTTTCATAACCTATCAAAAGTTCAAAGCCAAACACATAGCTAAATTGTCTCTTCGTAACATGTCCCCGTCCACTTCCACTCCTCCTATCCTGGATGAAACCATGCTTCATACTAAGTTCGACATTGAAAAAAACCACACAACCTCATGAATAGCCACCCCTAAACACTTCCCCTTCCTTGTTTAAATGACCACAAGAAAATGAAACCAATGCTATCATGCCTCCCCACATTAAACAAGTGTATAAAGCTAAAGAGAAAGTGATTGAACCGTCTTCTTCAGTTTCTTCCATTCTTCCCCTTCCAAAACAAAAGGAACCTATGATGGATCAACCCGCTCTTACACCTCAACAACTTCAAAATAAGATTAAATGAAACTGTGGTTCTAGGAAGCGTAAGTGTCATTTTCATCTCCTTTCTCGTCAAATGAAAAATGAAAACAATAAAGAAAACCAACCTTCGCCTTTCATAGAAGCAATAAATGATCACCCTCATCCTCTTGACCCACCACAAGATACTACAGTCCAACTCACACAACAAAATAAACCAATCCAACAACCACAACTATTGATACATACTTTCTTGGAAATAATCCTTTGTCCTCCTATTGTAATCAACCTTGATGATGATGATGACGAGGAGATAAAAAAAATAGATGAGGTAGTGCATAACAATATAAACTCTTTATTTTCATCTACCATGAGCTTAAATGATAAAACTTCTATACCACATGAAGAACTTGGTACATATCCTAGTTCAACACTTGCAATTATTCCTTTGGACAGCCAACCGCCCTTGCAATACACTGAACATGATTGGGACGAAGATGAATTGTTGGATGGTCGACTTGCATTCACCTTAGTAGCCTTTTTTTTTCCTTTTTCTTTTTCTTTAGTTTAATTTTATGTGTATTGTGTTCCCCCGTAACATGTGTTTAATGTTCTCTCTCTTTGTGCACTTCTATTTGTAACTCTATTCCTCTATCTTTTGTACCCTGTTTCATGTTCTCCTTTTGGGGATGACGCAAAGCGTAGAGATGCCCTATGTCTCTTCCATGTTGACCCAAAAGGTCATTTTTCCTTTTTCATTTCTTTTTTTATGTTTTCCTTTTGGGGATGACACAAAGCATTGAAACGCCCTATGTCTCTTCCATGTTGACCCAAAAGGGTTGTTTTCCTTTTTTTTTGTTTTTGTGTTTTTCCTTTTGGGAATGATGCAAGGTATTGAGACCAAAATGTCTCCTTCATGTTGACCCAAAATATTTTCCTTTTTTCATTTTATTTTCACTTGCATTTTCCTTTTGGGGATGATGCAAAGCATTGAGACTGCAATGTCTCTTCCATGTTGACCCAAAACATACTTTATTTTCCATTTGTTTTCACTCTCTTTGTGTCATTCCTCTAGTTCTATGTGCTTTGGGGAATGATGACAGTTCTGAGATCTTTCATAAAAACATTGCAACAACGAGCATACTGACCCCAAATCCATAGATCCCTTATGTGTTTGGTGTGTTCCTTTCTAGGGGGAAACTCCCTTTTTCTTTTTTTCTCTTTTTTGTTCACATGAAACAGCCTTACTTAGAAACATATGACTTGGCATAGGGGCTTTCCAAGTTGTCTCTCATGTCTTGCTTTTCCTTTTTACATTTTCTTTCCTTCAATACTTTAAATTAATTTCTCATAGAATGGTGTGTAGCAATTCCTTTAAAGTGGGGGGCATATATTGGCATCATTTCATTGGCATTCTTGGTTCTTAATGTAGCCTTGTCACTTCATACGATGTGTTTGTCACTTTTTGGATGACATTGGGTGTGATTTCCTTCATAAGTGTGATATATCCTATCATATTACATTCCTCTTGGTGGCCTGATGTGATGCACTACATCCCCTAAGTTGTGAATATTTTATTCTTTGATTGGTCCTCTCTTGGAGACATTAGATAGAATGTTCCCCTAAGTGAAAGACCTTGCATGAACTTAACATGACTCCATTGAACACATTTTACATTTTACATTTTACATTTTTACCTTCTTGCATAACGCAACTTACATTCCTATGGTACCTTCCTCTTTTTTCATGAGTTATAAGCATACAAAGCTTCGCTTGTCTCATGAAGCACGAACCAACATTTTCCCTTGTGGCACCTTGTTAAAGTTATCAGGAGGTATAACTTTGATATGGTTGAGCAGGAAACCCATTTAGTGGCATGAATTTCCCCATAGCCACCTATGTGTTTGTGAATGCATACCAACTAGCATATGTACTTCACCTTTTTGGGTTTCCTCACCCGCTGGACCACCATGAGTTTTGTCACCCTAGAGTGAGTATGCATTTTCTTTCTCTCACAAATATCCTAGATCTAATCCACAACTAGTTGGATAGATGATCGAAGCTTCATCTACCTTTTCTTTCTCTTTCACATGTGTGTTCCTTTGTTCTTATGTTTAGTTTTCCATGGGATCTTCATCATGGGGGCTTGATCATCCCTCTTGATAATTTTCATTTCATCTTGCTAAACATAAGTGCATTGGGATCCTTCTCTATGTGCATGGCTACTTTAGTATGAGCTTGAAGCAAGTTCATCCTCTCACTAAAGTGGGGGCTAAATGTACCATAGAAAAATAGTCCCTTGATATTTTCATGGTCTTTTAGGCCTTTCTTCATGATGATTGGTCCATTTTTCTATGATTTAATGTTATAATGTGGCTTGAACATTCATATTAAGTCCTTAAAATTCAAATTATGGCATCTTGTGAAGGTGTTGTGAACTGTTGTAAAACATTTCTACACTTTTCTAGACTCTATTCATTACAATTCACCTAAAAATCACCTTTTCATCACTTATCAAGTCCTATTTTTAAGTGTTGTAAATTCTTGTAATAATATTTCATGCTTTTCTAGGCTTAATTTCACTATTTACACCTTTCTTACTTTATTTGACCCCTTTATGCCCTTTTAAGGATTAATTAAGTGTGTTTTTGAATGTAACCCCAACAAACAACATTAAATGTGACTTAATTCCTTACAACTAATTTCAAGTCCAAGGTAGGACCCATTCTCCATGGGTGGCGAATGAGTTCCTCTTGGTTCCAAACTCTAAATATTTCAAATTTTCTTTTGGGTTTTTATTTAAAATCACCTTATGTCGGCCTATGATGAGGTATTATCGGGTTACTAAGGCAACTGTGTATAAATAAGTGTTTTTATGTCCATTCTAACCCCCATTCATCAAGTTCACTAATTCACTCATTCATTCAAGCATTCAAGCACTTTGCATCATTTAATCAAGTATCTTGGAGCAGCCATTGATATATCTTTAGATTTCTTCAACAAGGTTGGTGAGTTTAGGACATTTGCATGTTTATTCATATTTCCTTGTTCATTTCATTCCATTTCTTTATTGTTTGATTACCAAAGAGGGATCTGACCAAGGAATGATTAAGGTTTAAAAAGAGATTTATTAGGTGTAGTTAATTAATAAAACATCAAAAAAGTGTGAAAATGTGCTACAACACTTCACAACACTTTAGCAAGGTACCATTTAAGTTCATTATTTCACAAGGACCCGAGACCTAATATGAATATGTTAGGCATATTACAACACTACATCAAGGCCAAACTAGGGGGGACCTTTTTCCGTCATTACATCTAGCCCCCACTATAGTGAGAGGAGGAACTTTCTTCCAACTCAAACTAAAGTAGACCAAATGTACCAACACTAATAAGATAGGATGACCATGATCAAGAGGGGTTCAAATGTACCAATATTGGTAAGATAGGATTGTGATGATCAAGAGGGTTGTGCAAGCCCCCAAGACCAAGGTCCTATGGAAAACCAACATAGGCCCAAAATAACACACATGAAAATGACATAAAGAGAAAAAATAAGCACAAGCATGCACTGTTAAAGACATAAGTAAATGAAACAACATGAAAAAGAAAAGGGTGGATCAAGCTTTGACCGTTTTTCCATCATGATGTGGATCAGATCTAGGTTGTTTGTTCGAATAGAAATGCATAGTCACTCTAAGGCAATGGAACTCTAGGTTGTCCGCTAGGTCAAAATTCCAAGAAGGTGAGACACATACACACATGGCCGGTATGCTCTCACACACACATGTGAGTGGCTAAGGGAAATTCATGCCCTCGTTCGGCTTCCAATCAAAACCATACCAAAGTTATACCTCATGATAACTTAGATAAGGTTCCACGCAAAAAATAGTTTTCAATCTTCATGAGAAAAGCAAATCTTTGTATGCTTGGAGCTCATGAACAACAAGATTGATCCATACACATGTGTTATGCAAGGTAGCCATATAACTGAAAAATGTAATGCAACAACAAGGAACATTCAAGGGAGTCTTGCTTAGTTCATGCAAGGTCTTTAACTTAGGGAACATTGTGCCTAATGTCTCCAAGAGAGTACCAATCAAAGAATAAAAGATTCACAACTTAGGGGATGCACTGTGTCGCATCAAACCACTAAGACGAATATAATATGCTAAGAGAGATCACGCTTTTGAAGGACATCACACCGAATGTCATCCACAAGACAAAAAATGCATTGTATAAAGTAAAAGGATTGTACCATGAAACATGAAAAGGAAAATGCAAAATAATAATGCCAATGTATGTCTCAACTTTAAAGAAATTGCTAAACACCATGCTGTGAGCAATTACTTTAAAGTAGAAAATGATAAATTCTAACAAAAAGAGGACATGAGAGGTAACTTGGAAAGCCCTATGTCAAGTCATATGTTTCTAAATAAAGTTATATCATGTACAAGAAAAGAGAGAAGGGGTTGCCCCCAAAATTAAAATCCACACA
>VDFB02256132.1:170958718-171133439 GCA_007258455.2 Sequoia sempervirens | reverse complement strand
TTCATTTTCGAAAATGATCATTTTTGATTTCATTTTGCAATAAAGATTTTTTCTTTTGTTTTTCAACAAATTCTATAAAATTTTCATCTCTTTGAATATAGTCAATGTCAACATCATTATATCCAGCATCTTGTAAATCTTCTACAAACAAATTTACCATTTTACTAACATGTGGATTTGAAGACGTACCTGGATTTGTGTATATTGAAACATTCTCCATAGCATTCAAAGAGGGATTTGAAGACATAGTAGGACTTGTTTGTATAATCATATTCTTCTGCAAATTGACTCCTTACAGATTAGCTTCATCTACAACTATGGTATCTTCAATGTTTTCATCTTGATAGTTGTTGAATTGGTTTAACTCCACCATGGTTTAAGTGATTTTATTCTCATTCTTCTTTTCTCTTTGTCTTTGTCTCTCTTTTCTTTATTTGCTTCAACTTCTTGAGGAGTCAATGTCTTTCTTCTCTTATTAGGAAATTTATCTCCCATAATTATAAAATTCTCAAGCACAAATGAATGTTAATAGTGAAATACTTCAAAATATTGAATCCAAATTGGAAGTTGAATACCTATTACGGAAAAATTCTTCCTCTTGTGTTCCTCAAAAAAAATAGAAAACTACCACAATTCCACTTTAAAAATTGTTTTCTTCATGCTTCCTTTGAAAATTCAATCCATATTGCAAATTTCACTTCAAAAATGGTGTAGATGATGCTCCCTTTGATAAAATCAACAAAAAATCAAATTGACCACTTATAAATACAATAACTTATGAAAAATAATTGATTTTTAGTGCTCTCGGTCGTACATGTGAAGATGCAAAGTTGCAGACTTGACAGTAATTGTGCACAATATTTTTAAATAATATAAACGGGATCCCATCTATAAAACGGGATCCCGCTTATAACTAAACGGGATCTCGATTACTAAACGGGATCCCGCTCTATAATCGGGATCCCGTTCACTAGAATAGAGTGTGGGAGTTGTTGTAAAGGCAACGGGATCCCGTCTTATAAACAGGATCCCATCACCTCTACAATGGTCAAAATAGAAACAGGATCCCGTTTATTATTAAACGGGATCCCATTTTATAATTGGGATCCCGTTTTTTTAAATTTGAATTTTGTTTTGCATTGTGGGCGGGTTTTTGCCAAGGTTTTCGGTTCGGGAAAAGCTTTGGAAGTCCGAACCTAAGCCTTCAACTTGGTTTGACCTGCAAATTGAAGGCCCTAACAATGTCAGAAAAATATCGACTTTGGACATATGGCTGACGACCTTTTTTCCAAAAATTTCTACGAAATTAAAACCCATTTTAGATCAAACAATGCAGATTCTAAATATGTAATTTGTTTTGCAATTGAATTATTTTTCTATTTTTCAATTAATTTCTAATAAAATTGGTCCATAAACTTTAAATATCGAGTTTTTACTATTTTAATAACTTTTGATCAACATAACATTTTGACAAACCAGATTGCACGAAGAGAAAACTTCAGACAATTCTTTTAAATTTAAAAAAAAATCAAAAATGATAAGTTTAGGTCATCTTATGCATGTCGTACATGACGATTTTTCAAAATGACAAATCTGCCTAATAAAAAATTAACAAAAAAAAAATATTCAATAAAAAATTACAAAAAAATATCAAGAGCAAGGTTCAGTGAGTCATAAAACTTTTCCCAAAAGGATTTAGAAAAATACAATAATTTAAGTCAAAATATGGATGTCGTACATGTGCATGGTATGGTAAAAAAAAATGACTTTTAAACAGTGGTTTTTTGAAATGCCTATTGGAACTCAATTTTTACAATCTGGGTATTGAAATAAATTACATATTTGGAAACTAGACTCCAAGCACTACATTTTATGATTAGTGACTTTTTTAAAGATTTCATCTCTAAGTGCTTCAAATTTTAACGTCAAATGTGTCAAATACTGAAAATCAGGGAAAACACTTCCACTTTTTGGCCAAAAAGTGGACTCAACTTCTTGCACACACCCTTTTCAGCTTAACAGCTAATTGTCTCCAACTTTCTTGCTACCAATTGCAGGTTTTGCATAAGTGTTTCAACAATTCTAAGGGCACAGTTGCATAACAAGAAGGAGAGCAAGAGAAGTGATTCAAGTTCAATGGGGAGTGCTTTATTTCATTTTTTTCATTTTGCTCCTTTCATATGATTGTATTCTTTTGTTTGGATGAGGTTTTATAGCTTAGAAGTGTTGGTTGTCACTTTTGTCTATGCTATTTGATTTCTAACCACATCTCATAGTACCCAATACATGATGAGGACTCCACTTGCAAATTTAAATCAATTTCCCCTCTCAGAATAATGCATAAGACATGAGAAGGACTCCACTTGCCACTTGATTTGGTGGCTAGAAATCTAAGTGATTGGGATTCAATAGTTTTAGGCAGTTAATTTAGGAGTGGAACTACAAATTTCATTTGCCGCCCTTTTTTTATTCCTTGATCCCAAATTAATTTTCCCATATTGAGGAGAGTTACAACTAAGAGATAATTTTACATGTCATACTTGAGTCCTAAATGTCCACAATTAATTTCAATTTATCTCTTTGAATCCTCTTAGAGGATGACAACACTCTAGACTCAATTATAAGGTTTACATAAAATTTATAATTTCTCTTGAAATCGGAGTTGGATGCCATATTGATGGAGGCGTTACACTCCTAAATTTTCTCTTGGTCTTTCTTGGAATCTCTCATTTTGGTAACACATCAATGAAAATGATCAAATGAAAATAATAAGATTGAAAAGAAGTTATATTTTTCATTTTTCATTATAGTTTTAATATGGAAAAGGACTATTGTAGTTCTATATGTAGTGCAAGAATTTGAGTCCACTTTTTGGCCTCAAGATTTGTCACATTTGACCTTAAAATTTGAAGCACTTAGAGATGGAATCTTAAAAAAAGTCACTGATCATAAAATGTAGTACTCAGTCTAGTTTCCAAATATGTAACTTATTTTAATACCCAGATGATACAAATTGATTTTCAATAGGCATGTCTAAAAACCATGATTTAAAAGACTTTTTTTTTTACCTTACCATGCACGTGTACACCATATTTTGACCTAAATAATCATATATTTTTTTAATCCTTTTGGGAAAAGATATGTAACACACTGAAGAATGTTGACGATATTTTTTTGGTAATTTAAAAAAAAAAATTGTTAATTTTTTACTGGCCATATTTGTTGTTTTGAAAAATTGTCATGCACATCATGCATAAGATGACCTAAACTTGTCATTTAATTTTTTCAATCTGGAAAGAATTTTCTGAATAATGTTGACATATAATTTGTTTTTCAAAAAAATATTTTAATAAAAAGATTAAATTACTAAAAAACCTTAATATTTCAAGTTTATGGACCAATTTCATCAAAAAGTATTTGAAAAATAGAAAAAATAATTCAATTGTAAAAAAATTACGTATTTGGAATCTACATAATCTCATATATAATGGGTTTTAATTTCATCAAAAAATTATACAAAAAAAGTCTTCAAACGTATGTCCAAAGTCACTCTTTTCTACTAACACTGACATGATCTTCAAGTTGCAGGTCAAAGCCAATCCAAAGTTAAGGGTCAACTCCCCAAGCCTTTTTTCCCACCCGAAACCCATAGCAAAAACCAGACTAAAAATTTAAATGTTTAGAAGTGAGATCTTGTTTTTTTTTTAATTTTTATTTTATTTTATTTTATTTTAAGCCTTTATGAAACAGGATCCCATTTTGATCACATTTTTTTAAGTTTACGTAGGATATTTAGAGTTTGTCTTACCTCATGTGGTAGAGACTTGTCTTCACTTTGTGAGACAACTCTCTTGTATGCACACTTGCCACACACTAAAACACATGTCAAGTGAGATAACAAGTGTTCCATCATTGGAGGGATAGTTAGCCATTGTGATTGACTTTCCTAGCTTCACCACTTTGCCTATATATGTAAGGATGCTTTGTATCTTCTAATAATCTCTTAATAACATCATTTGGCTCATATTATACATATAATTTTTGGAAAGTATTTTTTTTTTTTAATGATCTTGGAAACCATAACATTGTATCAAATCCATGCTAGAAAAACCCTTTTTATAATCTTGCATCAAGCCTAGTCAAGAGTTCCCCTAATGCAATCACAGATGAAGGGCTCGGAAAGGACTGACCAACATGTTGGCCCACACTTGTCATTGCACCAAAAGATCAACCTGTTAATGCCTGATACAACTACCAGAGTTAACGGATCCACGGGAGGCAGTTAGTCCATGTCACAAATCCCGAGGGGGGCGCTGACCATCTGCCAACAAACTCCCCCTCTGCATTACCCGAGGGGATTCAAACCCAACACCTTGGCTCTTATACCAATTGTTGAATGAAAAGAATCACTGAGAGGGGGGTGAATCAGTGATTCAAAAATAGTCACAAATTAAAAAAATTCAAGGCCAATAACAAAACTATATGCAGTGATGAAACAATGATAACAATGCAGGATTCACAAAATAAATGTTTGCTTCAGATATCAAAGTTTTTCATTGAGACACACATACTTTATGACAACATATTTGTTACTCAAACATTTGAACAAGTGCTTTTGATTGCATAAAGATTATTTTAAGCAACTAATAGATATGACAAGAATTATGCAATTGATCAAGTAATGACAATAATGTAGACCAATTTGAACACTCACAAAACACATCACATTACACTAGATTTGTCCTAAGTGGAAAACCCCTTTTGGGGTATAAAAAACCACTTGAATAATTCCTTTTATTATTTAGAGCACCAACTCAATCAAGAGCACCAACTCCAACATTACAAGAGCACCAACTCAATCAAGAGCACCAACTCCATTGTTACATGAGCACCAACTCTTTACGGTTTAGGAGCACCAACCCCTTTCATTAATTTTGAATAATATCAATGATTCAGATGGTTTCTCCATTTCAATAAAACCTTTTACAAAAATTGATTGGTATACACAATACCTTAAGAAGTTGAAAGAAAATTAGAATCCTTAAAATATCAAGTATAGCAGTATAATGATCTACCTCTCAAAGATTTTCAATATTTCAAATACATATAATCAAATTGATTTAATTTAGCAATCACTATTTTTCATCTCTCCCCTTCAGGTTCAAAGACCTTTGAATATATATATGCATAGAAACAATGTCAAACTGTTTTCCAACTATCTTTCTCATAACATATTCTCAAATCAATGAATGACATTAGGGTTTCCAAACAACCCCATAAGCCATACATCAAATTCCATTAGGGTTTCAAAACAACCCCTTAGAAAAGATTAAAACTTGCAAACCCTGATTATGAAAACTGATAACTAATCCCTTGCTCTTAAACACAAATTCTAGAACCCTTTAACAAAACTGTTATACCTCTTAATCATTTTTCACATTTGAGCCTGATAACAACCTCTTATTTCTTGAAACAAACCAAAGAATAAAGACCCAGTGTTACATGTTAACTAATGCAAAGAATCATAAATAAGTTACCCAACTTCAAGCTCTTTCAAACTGTCGAGCTACCCATCATTCTTTCTTCCATGCCGACTCCAGGCAACTAGGGTTTCTCTTAGCCCTATTCAATCTTCTTAGTTAAACTTTACAATGCTCTTTTTCCAAACAAAACAATCATTTGGAGTCAGATAAAAACATAATGAATGCATTTTGAAGTCTGAGATACCATTATACTGTCGCTGCCAAGTCAACCCACAATCGAGACCTGAAATGATGATGTGTTTGTTACACATCATTTCCATGCTATTTAAAACATGTTTCTCATGCCAAAACATATTCCACATGATCATTTCCAAACATGTGACTCAATAAAACACCGACAACCATTTATATGGTTAGATATGTATACAAACTGATAGTCATAAAATGATTTAAACTTTAAACCAAGGTCGACTAAAATATATGTGGCATAAGCAAGCCGATAGTCATTCTTTAATGACTTAAAACATTATCAAAAGTTGATAGTCATATACATATATATGACTTTAAACCTAAACATTTCCTTTCAACCGATGGTGGTCATAAACTTATGTGACAAATAATGTTATGTCATATGAATAGTGCTAATGACAATGCCTTTATAATCTGAATATGACAATAATATAGATATATCAGAGATGACTTATGTGAAGTCATAAAATCTTACAGAATGAGCTATGCAATCTCCCACAAAGTGATCACTATATGATGACACAAAACCACTTAAATGGCAATTCTAAAAACAATAACACCAAATGCTCATCCCTAAAAAGAGAAACATGTCAGCCAAGAACAATAAACCAAATATGTCAAAATGAGCTACCATATACTTGAACCTCGAATGACCCTAAAAGAATGATATATCCATGCTTATGAGAACAACATGACAAATATTAGTACCAGAGCCAATAACCATGTAACCACTGAAATACCCATCATCATATAACTAAAATCTGAAAAGCAATATAACTGAGCAGAGCCATAAATCGGGAGCTATGAATAACACTGTAATTGATCAAAACTATGAGTAACATAATGATGCCATAACATGATCAAAGCCATGAATGCCATGAATAATGTTGTCACCAATCTTATCAACACCATGAAATCCATGAATGCCACAGTAATGAATACCATGAATGGCACAGTGATGAATGCCAATGCATAACCACAACCAACACAACAATGTAGACCATCTGTGTACCATGTATTACCCAAGCCAATCAATATGTACCAAAAGCTAAAATTTGAGACCATGTACATCAACTGTGGTCACTATCAATATCACCAAAGCTTGTTTTGACATCAAGGACAAACCATAATCAATCCTAGGTGGATTAGACCTATGAAAGGACCCTACACCCTGATACCAATTGTTGGCCCACACTTGTCGTTGCACCAAAAGATTGACCTGTTAATGCCTGATAAAACTGCCAAAGTTAACGGATCCACAGGAGGCGGTTAGTCCATGTCACAAATCCCGAGGGGAGTGTTGACCATCTGCCAACACAACCATGCAATTTAGAATCAACACAGTGGAAAATAACACAAGAAATACTCAACAAACATAGATCTTTATTGATTCAACAACTTGCCATCTTACATGCATCATATTCCACATATGCAGAATAAATAGGGCTCACACACCTATCACAAGGGCATTACAGATATTACAATTGGCACAAGGCCTTATTACATTCCCACAACAGGTCAACTCAAAATATTTAAACTCTAATAATGAAATCCTAACTAACTGCTTTCCTATGAATTATAATTGATCTTAAATACGAATCTTCCACTCCAAATATGATCCACATTAGCCAAAGGGTTTACAAAACCCAATGCAAGATAAAACATGTAGGTTGGTCAAATGATATGAAAGATAATCCATTGGTAAATGAAATGAATGGCAAATTTCCAAGAAAATTCCACTTGGACCTAAAAGTCTAGTATGATGTTCCATTAAGCTCCACACACTCTGGAATAGGTCCACATGACAAGTCTGGACCAAGTCGGCCCTTAATGCTCTGACTATGAATGACAATGAAATTCTGATAGCGATAACTTTCCACAAATGAATGCAAATATTTTGAAATCTAGTTGTAGATGACCTTGTGTAGTACCAATATCTTGCTTCGCAAGCTGAGAAATGATACATTGGAAAAATGTGGAAGAATTGTTGAGATAGCTATAGACTAAAATGAAAGGAAAAAATATATTTTTGATTGATACAAGATTGTTTTACAACCAGAAATGCTCTTGCACCATCCTCATAAATCCATTTTGCAGTTTCATTATTGATTTAGTGTTTTAATCTTAATAACAAGTTGCATCATTTTATGAAGTCATTATTCTCTATCAAAGTACATAGGGTAATTTTTTATTTTGAGTTGGAGAGGGTGTCATAACCTAAGAAGCAGAATGATTTGTGTTTTAATCTTTGAAACACTACATAGATCAGTTTCTTTGTACACGACCCACTCACCTCACAGTATGCAGGCTGCATGACTCTCTTTGTACAACATACAGGACTTTGCCTTCTCATCCAGGCATGAGCAAGTGACTCTCTAGCAAGTGATATTAATGTTGCAAGGAGTTTTATTCCATTTACAAAGGAAACACAAATAACTGTGATTAGAGTCCGCGAAGTAAAGTTTGGAAAGACTTATTTTGACCTGTGTAAGGAATTTGTCATCATGAAGACTTGTGAGCCTTGTTAGAGGCTGTGTGATCTTAACACATGGAGAAAATTTGCATGAAAATAATTGTGATATTTGTTTGACAATCTCTATACATGGTGAGGTCTTTGTTCGATTGAGATCTGCAATCATAGAGAGAGAAGGCAAAGTTTTACAAGTAGGGGACCATAGAATCATTGTGGTTGACACCTTTGTGAAGGGTGTGAAGATACTAGAGGGAGATATTGCATTTGTGGTGTGAAGGAGATTAAGTTAAGCCTGAGGTGAACAAAATTCCTCTCCAATGGTCATCATTCTCTCATATAGGCAACATTCCTCCACACCAACCAATGAAGTCACCTTCAAACCTGGCCCTCATCATCAACATATGAAAATTTGTGAAGATTTCTACACACTTTTTTCTAGTGCAAGTGACCATAGAACACTCCCCAGTGTGAAAACGAGTCATACCTAAACAAACAACAAATCACATCGACCAGGTCAATAAAATGTGGATAGTCAAATCTGCCCACTCATATGCTCTCTTAAAATGGACTCCTCATGTGGTCTTTATGCATCAAGCAATACCCATCTACCATTGACTCCATCAAAAGCTTCCTAACAAACATTAGATATTTTATTCTAACCATTGGCTTTTATTAATTGTCACTTTGACACTCAAATTTAAATTAGAGTTTAGATAAATTATTTTGTGTTGTTAAAAAGGGGGTCTGTAGACGGAGAGTCACTTTTTAAAATGTGAATAGTTGATATAAAGCTCTTTCTGTGATGAATATTTTAGCATCAAGATGATTTGTAAATTGTACTATTTTAACTGATTTTTTAGCCTCCGAAGCCTAGACATTGTGAGTGAACTTCAATGGGGCATAACTTTCACCCTGTTTATCAAAGTTTCGTAAGCACTTTTTTGAAATTTCTTAGAAAAATGTAAGAACTTTAAATTTGTAATCAATTTTAAGTCTTGGATAACCCTTTTTTGTAAAAATCACCATGCTTTAAAAAGAGTCCATTTTGACATCCAAACTTAACAAACTTGTAAAAAATTCTTGCACATATTTCTAGGAGGGCTCAAATCAATAATAAAAAAATAAAAGGGGGTTGTCTTATGTGTTATTATACAAAATATCTACATAATCCTAACTCCATTTAACTTCTATGAATGAAATAAATCAATGGAGATAAAGCTCAAAAAACTAGGGGTACATCGAGTCACTATGGGTTTCGAACTTGAACCTATAGGAGCAACTAAAAGGCAAAAATGACAGTTGAAATGATGAAGCCTATGGAACATTGTGTAAATTTATTTCTCCTAAGTTTCTCTTTCACATTGATTCTTCCACAATTTATGATGATGTATGGACAACATTAGAAAATCTGATTGTTAAACAAGATCTAATGAGGGGATATCAATTGGAGAATGAACTAATAAGTATTAATCCACACAAATTTAACACAATTCAAGAGTTCTTCACTAAATTGAATTTGCTAAGGTTCCAACTCAAGCAATGTGGAATAGAAAAACAAGATGAACAATTAGTCATATGTGTCTTATCAAAGTTAGGTCCTCAATATTTAGTGTTTGTTTCTACATTTCATGCAACAAATAATACTTTTGGTGCATGCTATAGTATGCCATTTCTTTTAGAATTTTCTATTTCTCTCACAAAGGAGTAATACAAAATAATTCAAATGGGTACCATGCAACCTTCACAACCACATGTGCTTGTTGTAACTAACCAAAATGATTTCAAATCTAAGGGAAAGCAACAAACTAAGTTTGCACACCCTTTTATTTGCAAGTTGTTTCTCCTACATGCACTTCTTGGTTTCACACAGTTTCAGTGCACTTGTCTTAGCTCTCCCTTTTTAGCATTATGGGGGGGGGGGGTTCTACTGTTGGTGTTAACGCTTCATTGGTTTCACAATTTGGAGTGATCTATGTATCTAGTTCTTGTTCCTATGTACTTTCAGATGCAACGTACATTAGCAGCTAGTTACACACATTTTAGTGAGATGGATCATTTACCATATGGACACTCTTGCATTCTTGTTTTTGGAGGTTCTTCATTTCAACACCATATTAGTCATCTTTCGACAACAATCTATAGCTTTGTGCTTTAGCGATGTTCTAAATGTTCCTCTTGTTTTGGGACATTGTTTTGGTTGGAGGCTTCTCGGTCCTTTACACCTTGATTTCGAGGCTTTTTAGGACCCTTCCTTCGCCTTTCTCTCTTTTGGAGATGAGTTTTTTCCCACTATGGTTTTCTCCTTTTCTCTAGTTGTGAGATCTTTTGCTTGTACATGGGTACCTCACCAAGCTTTGTTTGTTGGGACCCATCATGCATTCTTTTTTTAGGGTTTTTAGCTACTCCCTAAGTTCATCTTAAGGGGGGTGTTAGAGTAATCATGTGCATTAGCTAATGATTAATTAATATTTAATTGATTATTATTCTAATTTATTATCATGCACTTAAGCTAAACTTAGGGATTCTTTATTTAGTTAACTAAGTGTTTTTTTATGTTCACTAAAGTGAGCAATTATTAGGGTTGCTCCTATATAGCACTCAACCCTCATTGTATTATTAATCTAGAGTTTTTCTCTTGAACTCTCAAACTTTGAGGACTCTTTTTTTCCTTGAAGTTTCTTGAGGTTCTTTTGTATCTTTTCTTTTTGGGGAATATAACAATTCTTTTTTTGTAGATCTCTTACATGGAAGGTGTCTTTTTTCATTGTTTGATCTTGTGGCTCGTGTTTTTCACAATTCTAACAAAAAACTCAAATTGAAGAAGGTAAAAGTGTTACAGATTGTTTGAACAATAAGTTGAATCACAAAATAGTTGAATGTTCCAAACTTGAAGAAGAAATTGTTTCCTCGAGGAAAAAAATGGAGAAAAAAAAGGATCAAATAGAAAAAGGTCTAAAACTCAAGAAAAGCTCTAAAAGTCTTGTTGAAATAATCAATTGTCAAAGATTTGTAAAGGATAAGGGTGGTCTTTAATCTCCTTATGCTTGCATTTAATGATCACCACTCATATCGATAGACCGCTTAGATAAGCTATGAACCTCCATGTTTCCCTCCCGATAAATATTGAAGAGTTTGAAATCTTCTAGGTGATCAATGTCTTCCCAAATCTGCCTTACATAACTTTGAATTTTCCAATTAGCAGTCTCCTTCTGTTGAATAGAATTTATGACAATTAGTGAATCCCCTTCTAGATGTAGCATTTTAAAACCAAATCTTCTACACATTTCTAATCTTGGCCATGCCGCCTGTGCCTCGGCTTTATTGTTTGTCCCTACTAGTAGCTTCCTTGCTTCCTCCACAAGTATTCTATCCATGTGGTTGCAAAGGATACACCTTTCCCTTGAGGGTCTTAGGTTACCCCTGGATGCTCCATCAAAATTAGCTTTCACCCATCCTTCATCTAGCGTATGCCACTTCACATCTCTCCTTGGGCTGATGGGGGGATCAACCCTCAGCATCCCATAAATGGGTATTTAAATGCAAATATTATAATTAGAATTAAGTTAATAAATGTATTTGTAAGAGGTTAGGCTTGGGCTTAGCTCTTTGTCAATTTGTGGTTGTCAATGATGAATATTCTACCATACATTGTGCTTGATGATCAGAACTGAGATTATGAAATTGAATCTATAATTTATACACTATGAAAAATTTACATTGTGATGTTGGCCTACTTTGGGATCCAACACCATGTCCTTAGTTTAATCTTTGGATTCTATAATTGCATGAATTTATCCTCTACAACTAAAATCTTTAGTACTTGTTTATCTTTGACATTATCTATGCTTGAGACAAAGGTGGTGACGAAAAGAACCTTTGGTTTTTATTGTATTCAAAAGGAAGGTTTATGACTTCCTTGATAATGCATCAAACCTCTTTGCTAATGTACAATGATCCAAGTCATGTAAGGAAAATGGTCCAAGCACCTATAATGTTGATACAATGTTGTAGTGATATTAATGTGCAAATAATTTTGCAATATGTTTTTTTTATGAGTAATAACCTTTGAAAATTTTTAAATATAAGATTTCAAATATTTAGCTTGAAATATTTTAGTATACAAGCTTGGATATAACAATCAAATTCCAAAAGAATAAGCCTTAGGAGTGGAAAATTTAGAGTTTAAAATAAGGGGATAAAATCACAATGTGAATTGATCCAAAAGATAGATGAGACTCACAATGTACAATCTTAGGAATAGATCCACACCCACAATCTTATTTAGGTAGTAAAACCTAAAAATTAAAACTTGTCTAAACTATAATAAAAATGTAAAATTATATTATAAATAATAGATACAAAATTATAGTATAATTATAACAAAAATAAATGTAAAGCAAAGAAATAAAAATACAAAATTTATAGTCTTTACATTTATTTTTTTACTTTTTAATAAAATTGTACAATATTCTTAAATAATTTAAGAGAGAATTTAGAAGGAATATTCGTCCAATGGTAAGATACACATTTGATCATATTTATTAATTAATTATTATTTTTATTTATTTTTAGACTGTAGGAATCGGGTAGCACGACCCCATATAAACTGTAGTGCGCCTGGTAAACTTTTTAATGTGATTGGCGGCGTTGGTGCGACATGCCCTCTGGTACCACGGGGGTGGGGGAGACTAGACCTTGTGACCAACCTCCTGCAACAGGAAAGATTTAGCCAATCGAGCTAGGGCCCCAACCCCATATTTATTAATTAATTAAAAATCAAATTTTCAATCAATTATTTAATAAATAAGACCATATGTGCATTCAAATTATTAGATAGACAATAAAATTGAAAGTCAAAATCACATTATATTCCAAATTTTAATTAATAAATAAATACAATTAAATATAAGAGGCCCTGGGTCAAGAAGGGGAGGATGCGGGGAAAAGTGTTATATAAGGGAGGATCACCAATAGATACATGAGGTCCTGATACAGGAAGGGTGTCTGGATGGGAATGGTGATAATGCGATCCGGAAAGAAGATGAAAAGGAGTTCAAAAACTGGGCAGCAACCCCTGATTGTCGGGAGAAAAAAGGTGGGGTGAGATCTCAAGAGAGAGAATCTGGGAAATGAAAAGTTGTTGAAGAATGTCAACAAGTAATTGGTTTTTTGAATGAAGCTTTGCAAAGTCCCAAGGACAAATCTCTAAAATGGCAAAAGGAGGCGGCAAGGGTGGAAGATGGATGGCAAACGGTTAAGGGGAAGAAAGCTAAGAAAGTAGAGAAGAAATCTTTTGCAATGGCCCTTAGGTCTCGGACGAAGGGAAGACCAGGAAGTGTTTCAATCCTTTGACCCGTTAATAGGTTTTTTTCAAGGTTGTTCTAGGTTTGTTTCTATAAGCATGCTTGGGGTATATCTGTCTTTAATGTAATGTGCATTTCTTGGAGCTAATTGTAATGTGGTTAGGAGGCAAGGCAAGGGGTTTTGAGAGAGGAGTTTAGAGGTGTGGGAAAGGTTTTTTAATTTGATGATGCAATGAAATTAGCAATGTACTCTTGTTTTTATTAATACAATCAACTCTATTACCAACCCAAAAAAATACAATTAAATATACATTTAGATTGTTACATAGACAATATACTTACATTGTGGTCAAGTCTTTACAGTGAAAGTGGCCCCACCGTGAAATGCGGGCACATAGACCGCAACGTGCCAGCTGGTCAACGTGCCAGCTGTTTATGGCGGCTATGATAAGCGTGCGCTCTACAAGCTTCTATCGTCGGTATTTGCTTTTAAAAATTCCTCGGAAATAGTATTCGATTCGGTAACCATCGTCCTTTTCACTACGGTGGGAGGCTTATGGATTCTTATTTATTAACAATTAATTTGAGTATTCCCAAAAAAATTACTCTATTATACAGACCTTGTGGGTGAATATGAATACTGTAAGATGTTCTGCAATTTACTGCCAAATTTAGCTCAGTATAATAAGCGATGATATGTTTTTACCTCTGCCAATAAAATTGTTAGAAAGTGAGAAAAATACAGAGGCAAGCATCTCAAGGAGTAGAAGAAAATTTAGATTGAATACCCATAAAATTTACAGACAACTTTTCACAAATCGGAAAAATCTTTTCACAGTTTTCTCACTTGCTTTTAATGTAGCCCATCTTGTCAAAACAAACAATTAACCCCAACAAGATATATGTGCAGAATTGTTGCTGCCAAATGCCCAACAAAGGAAAACCGGCTGCAGAAACAATTGGCCATACAATACTTCACGGATCTATACAGTAGTCCACCTAAAACAAACCCTTTTTCAGATCAAGATACCCAAGAAAATGCTTACAAAAGCCATCTCCTATAAAGCAACCCAGAGATTAAAAAAGGTTGTAGCTTTATGGGATGTGTGGGAGCAGTGAACAAGAAGAAAGAGAGGCGATGGAAGAAGACCCAAAATTCACAACATTAAATTTCTGAACCCAAAACTGTACAAGGGAAAGGAATCCAAGGCTTTAGCCTCAGAGCCGCAGTCCCTTTCACTAGAAAAAAACTCGAAAAGATCATGGAGCCTGAGGCTGTCCCTATCTGGATCGTCTCCCCCCAACACACGCAGCACTTGATTAAAAAGGCTCACCTCACAAGGTATTGTAAGTCCGCCCTGATGATCGAACCCGAACTCCTCCTCGGCTCTGTCCAGCAGGGTCCGAAACAACGGGTGGCCGAGATAAGCCGTGGGGATGATGAATCGCGTCCGATCTTCTCCTTTACGCCCCACATAAACCCCCAAATAACCCTCAGGCACGTCGGGCGGAGGAGACGCCGGGCGCCTGCAGCATTCTTCGTCCGAGTCGTATGAAAAGGGGGAACCCTGCTGCAACCGGGGCGACCGGCTGCATCCGTTGGTGCTGCCGGCCTGCTCTTGAGGAACCTGAGCCCGGGTCTTCCATTTTTTGACAAATTGTCTCAGTTTCACAATCTGACCGATCCGATTAATCTTCTTCATCTATGTGCGCGCCCCCTGTGGATTCCTGTGAGGCGCAGTATAAACTAAAAGGGGCAAACAAAATTCGGGAGAGTGGAGAAGGAAGCAGAGCTGTAAAATATGAAGGGGGAGCGTGCCTTGCGCAGGGCAGGTATAAATGATAACACTCGCTAACGAACAAAGGTGCGCGACACGAAAATGTACGTTGGAGCTCACCGAACAGCTTTCGACTATTTTTTTGGTGAGAGTCTTTGCAATCTAAACAGAAATTCCAGCATATAAAGCATTTTACGTTACGTTGGAACAGGCTGGGATTTGACGGGCATTCTCATCGTCTCGATCTTTTTTTACAGAAGTTCGCTGTTACCTTTTAACTTTTCCGTCGTTTTTTAGGCAAGGAATTTGGATAAACTATTGTGTCAATGATTTTTTTTTATCTTTGTATTTTCTTGTTTGGAGGGCGCATGTGAGAATTCAGGGATTAAATTTGACGGTCAGCCTTACCAATTAAGACATTCCTTTTTCTATTTATATTATTAGTATAAAAACTAACTTTTAAATATATAAAAATAAATATCAGAAACTAGATAGGCATACAATTATAATCTAGTATACTAAATCTTGGCTTGTGAAAATGGTTTGGATTTCCTCGGGATTTTTGGAGGTTTTGATGGAGGGACAAGTGGCAAGAGAATAGCAACTTGGTCATATCCTTGAGTATCACTTGCCATGTACATGAAGTTCGGTTCTTTATGTGAACATGATTAGAGGGTAATTAAATGATAATGAGAGGTTAGGGATGGATAAGAGAAAGTAGACCCAAAAAACAATTAAATAAATAAAAATATTTATTTATTTTTTGGGAAGAAGGGGATAAAGGGTCTAGATAAATAATTATCAAATAATTATTTATTAAGGGTTAGATCTTAGAGATGAATGAGAAAATGGGATTAATAAATAATGAGGATAAGGGGATTAACGAGAAATATTATTATTATTTAATCAATATTAGAGTTGCAAATGAACAAATGAAGATAATTGATCAAATGTAAATGATTGATTTTTTTAAAAAAAAAGAGAATTGACAAGGTGTCAATTTCATCTTTCTATAACATTTTGCCTCTCTTTGAAATGGTGTTATGAAGTAACATCATTTCAAAGAAGATTAAAACATAATGCTTGGAAGAAAATGGTTAGATTATAGAAGATACCCTAGTCATTCAATGGAGTGACTAGGGGGAAAGATGATGAAAATGAAGATGAGGATATAAGGATGCCCCCTCAAGAAGAAGGGTGGGTTTAATAGAACACATGTGTGCTCTTGAAATGAATGAGAAGGTGCAAGGTCGATGAGGAAAGAGGATGCAAAATTATGGGTAGAAGGGGGTAAGGGATAGGTGGTGGGAGTGATGAAATGAAAGGAAGAAAAGGAATGGATGAAATGTGTCATATGTTTCATTAGATTGAGCACTCTTTATTTGATATAGCATTGGATGTTATGCACACATGTATAAGAAACTAGGGTGAGAATGTGACCCATGCATAGAAAAAGATAAGTCACAAGCAACCAAATGTCATATCGTACCATGATAAGGAAGACCATGATACTGATGTTGTAGGTAGGTTACCAAGACCAATATAAACATAAAATAAATTATAATGCACAAAAAAAAGTAAGAAAGCATGCACAAAATAATTCTTGAAGACAAATATGATGTTACCCCAGTTAAGCTAAAAAGAAGAGATTAATTAATGGTGCATGGAGTGATTGATACGTGGGAATGATATTGTAGATACCTGAAATTGTCCTAGCCTATGAGTAACGGTTTAGCACCAATTATCGTCATTTCTTAATGACTAAATAATGTTTCACTTTATCATTTAATTGTCTTTAACTCTTATTTATCTTAAACTTGATTAATTAAATAAATCCAATTTATTTAATTACGTTTTTAATTATCTTTATTCTTCTAAATTAATTAAATAAATTAACATTATTTAATTAATCATCCATTATCCCTTCCAAAATTAAATAATAATTATTTAATCATCCACTTTCCCACTTTCTAAATTAAATAATCACTTTAATTATTTAATTATCCTTTAATCTCTCAACATTATCCATTCATTAATTATAAATAAAATATTTAATTGATTTATCTAAATCCCACATGTACATTCCTTTAATAATTAATTCATTTAATTAATTATTAGATCTCATGCAAATTTCTTATCTAGTTCTTATCTCCAAGATTAAATAATTTATTATTTCATTATTCTCACTTATTAAATTAAGTAATTGTTTTAATTATTTAATTTAATTCTTCAACATTATCTTCTTCTAAAAACGAATAAAAATATTTATTTTATTTATTTAATTAGTTCATCCTTGTACATGTAAATAATAATTAAATTTATTTAATTATTAAATACTTATGCAAGTTCTCACTTCTTGAATTAAATAATTATTTTTGATTATTTAATTCATTTCTCAAATATTATCTTCTTCCAAAATAAATAAGATCATTTATTTTATTTAAATTTAATAAATTTGATCTTGCACATTCCTCTAATAATAATTTATTCATTTAATTAATTATTATCTCATGCACATTCCACCTTGTTTTTAACAACCACTCTCTTCCAATTGACTAGATAATCAATTTCACTTCACTAATCAATCAAATAAGTTCACTCACACTCAGTGAGAGTAACAAAGCAATCAAATCCATTAACTATCAATTAGTTTCTCATGCAAATTGTTAATTAAAATCTTGTAGCTAGTTGCAGTCAATTAACTCCCCAATCAATTCCTCTCAAGGATTCTTGACTCTTGATCTTGATCATCCACCTCTTAATCTTGATCATCCATCCAAATCATTCATTTCTATAAAAGTAGACCTCATGTCTCTTTGATGGCTAACCACAAATCTTTGAGAATTTTTTATCAGTATCAATCTGGGCTTAAGCATAATAGTGAACATAATTTTTGAGAGCAAAGGATTACAAGGAAAATTGAAGATCTTGATAGAGATAATTCAATCTTGATGTAGGAAGGTATCACTTTGATACATTATTTGATTTCTTACATTGGATTGTTCTTTATTGTTAGATTAGATTGGGTTGTATGAATTTGCTAGTTAGTGGTTGCTATTTCTGATTCATTGCATTATTAATCCTATTTTTTGGGTCTTACAAAAATATCTTGATACAACACAAGGATTGAAAAGGATACATCTTGATGGTCATGGTTGGATTTGGATCAAGCCTTGCAATAAGGATAGGAACAAGACTATGGATGCAATTGGATAATTTGCATAGATTACATGGATATGATTCACTCTATGATTTTGGATTGTGAGGAGTATTTGGATTGCATGGGAGATATGGACATATGAGATGGATGAAAATAGATTGTGTGGGGGTAGACTATAGCAAGATACCAATGACTAGGGATGATGGGATGTGAGGATGAGGTGGTAGGATGGATTAATGGATGAAGGATTGGGAGGAGGAAGGATTATGGGATGAAGGGATTAAGGTTTTGGATAGGAGATGAGAGTAATTATTGGATAGATGGAGGGCTAAATATGTGATCTTCAAAGAATATGTCACAGAGGAATAAGATGCCTCAGTCTAGATATTTCATGTATGACAATAAATTAGGATGCTTATGATAGGATCAATGATAGGATGATGGGAGGATAAGGGATATGAAAGTGAGTGGTAGGATTAGATGGTGGGAAACATGAGGATAGTGGGTATAGATATTATGGATTGATAAGATGGATGGATTGGAGAGGAGGGAGGATGGAAGGATAAGAGGATGAAGGGATGAAAGATGCAATAAGGGAATATATGCCAAGAGGTTTCCAAAGCATGTATGGATAGTTTCCCCTATTATTTTGTCTACTTTCCATAATCCATCCCCATCCCCTCATTATCATTTAATTACCCTCTAATCATGTGCACATGAGGAGCCAATTACATCATGTTATGCACTTACATATACAAGATAAGTGGTACTCAAGGGTATGGCCAAGTTTCTACCCTCTTGCCACTTGTCCCTCCATCTATTCCTCCAAAAATAAATAAAATAAATCTCATCTAGAAGCCATTTTCAGCATCCACTTCTTGAATGCAATATTATGTTGTTAAAACTAAGCACATGTACATCTTTAATCAATTTAGGAAAACCACTTTCATAAAGTAGCTAGGAGATTGATATGGATTGTCATTTCATAATTTATGTTAATTTAATCTTCTAATAACACAATCTTGATTGTTTCTTATTGCTTATGATTTAGTAATTCAAGTTGATTTTGGATGCTAATTTAAGGTCACTTTCAATTGCACATAATAAGATATAAGAATAAAGTTATATGTAATAAGGGACAACAATGTGTCCCAATGTATGGCCTAATTTTAAGGGCAACAATCAATTCTAATAGCTAAAGATGCTAGATGAAAACATGTAAGCATAGATAAATGTTATGTAGAGTGTGATTATATAAGCTTAAACACATGAACGTAAGATTTGAATATTTTTGAAGTATAAGATAAGTGTGCAAATATAATTATCATCAAAGAAGGTAATACAAGTCACATAAAAAGGATTCCCCAAGTGGAGAAACATAACATGGATAATAGACAAAAGTAACATGTGAGAAACATACAAGTAGATAATGGACAAGTCAAAAGACATAATATAGAAGGTGTACGGATATGTTTTGTAAGTTTCATTAAATATTTTATTAATCATTATTTTTAATATAATACTAACAAGGGCTACATAATTATAAAATGGCATTTCTAAATGACTTCATTTGGCCCCAAAAGATGAAGAAAAATTACTTTTGTGTTAGCATTTTTGATAGGTGTAGAGGAGGCTCTATCAAGGATTTGATTTAAGTCTAGAGGATTCTATCCAATGGGGTTTGATCTAAACCTCTTCAATCAAACCCCCTTAGATGCAACCCCTTTAGGAAAGTAAATCACTAGTCTTTTTAAAAATATGTGATTTTAGGAATAAACTAGAATATTTCACAAGTGAGACACACTATTGTGGGATCAAACCATTACCATTATGTCTTTGTTAGATATAAAATACTTCATCATTATAATATTTAGGCACAACATTAGATGTGTCATTGGTCTAATAGGAGGAACTACAATTGTATTTTTACCAAGTACACTTTAAGCACATTCTTTGAAATTTTTAGGCTAAATATAAGTCATAACATTAGAAGAAGTAGCAATATTAATATCATTTATCTTTTTTCTTGTTTGTCACTAGCCTTGTAAAAATTATTTTTCTCTTGAACTTATAAGGTAGAATGTAGTGGACAAAGCATGACAATATCCTTAAGTTCATTACTCTCTAGTAATTTTAACTCAACATTCCTAACATAAGAACATAATTTCATGAATGTCATCTAGCTATCATTACTCTCTAGTAATTTTAACTCAACATTCCTAATATAAGAACATAATTTCATGAATTTCATCTAGCTGTTATGATACACACTTGCTAAATAGTAGGCAACATTCCTTTAACAAAAAATATTTAAAGATCATTATCATGAATTTGGTAATGTATCTTAGCGAATGATGATTAGAAGATAATTTAGAATTATCATACATATGCCCATGTTTGATCCCCCTTTACAATCAAATACATATGAAATGGTGACCTTTAAACTAGTATTCAAACTAAAGTGGACCACAAAAATCATTAGCCATATTTGAAAGAAAATTTATAGCCCCTTGAGGAAGTGAACATAACCATTCAATTGCATAAGCCTTTAAAGTTTATGCGAAGAATACAGTGCAATAAATTGTCATCATACACAAAATTTAAACATTTATCTCATCAAGAAAATACCTAAAGTATGTTTTAGAATCTCCTCAATTGTTACACAAATCAAATATAGGAGCCACAAATCCATTTAAAAATGGATGATATAAATTCTCAAAAGCAAGAAGATTGTGCTTGATTTCACTAGTTATGCCATTTTTATTCAAAATTAGTTACAAGGTATTCATTCTAATTTTTATATCATTGATATCTTTTAAATGAGTGCCAAGAGTAGATAGAGATATGCTAGGAGTGGGGGTAGGATTAGAAATGGATACATGGGAAATGATATGTGGGGTATGCATAGGTTATGAAATAATGGAGGAAGGTGGGGTGATAATAAGAACTTAGGCATACCACTATTAGTGCTATTGTCACACCTCATTTTTGAATACTTTGATAACTTGGAATTTTACAATATTTCTTATTGTCTATAGATAATATAGATTAAAAAGTGAAAATAAATTTACTTTCTTATTCAATATCATGTTTCTTACTTAATGATGTGTATCTAATTACTTGATTTGAATACGTCTTCATTTATATTATTTAAGTAAATATTGAATTAATTTGACATGAATTTATTCTAATGTATGATAGTATGTTACTACTATGAACATAAGAAACAAGTAAAAAACTAATGGAAAGAGAAGTAGGGAAAAACTATTTGAGTAGAGAAAATAATAATTTTTACAAGAAGATGGTAAATTTTGGGTGAGTTTTTGAAATAAGGATCATGTGGCATACCAAAAGTGGGATAAGATAATTATGAGGAAAGTGAAAGAAGAAACTTAAGAGGTAGGAGTGGACACACAACTCAAATTTCTTGATAAGATTATCCTTTCACCTATACCCTTTAAGTATGCCCAATCTATATTGATTGAATTAATCAACAAAGTGTAGATGATATAAATCAAAGTAAAAGGATTAGCATCACTACCCAAATTTACAAGATCTAAAGAATCTATTTATCTCTAGTTAAATATATGCATTGCTTTAATCCTTTTTATAAGCATGGGAATCATGATCTTGAATGTTTCTCCCTCATTAATCAATGAGTATTGTTCAAACCCTTAATTTGGACATCTTTAGTTTAACTTATATGTTGATGGTGGGATTCAATATATAGAACTTTGCATTAGTGGGGAATGGGGATGATCATGAAATCTTTACATGTACACACAAAATTTAAAAAACCTTTAATACACAAAAACTAATTAGATTTATGCAATAAAATAAAATAAATTCAAATTTCTAAATAAGCTAGGGTAAATAAATGTAAATTTTAATAGCAATCGGCTTACTCTTATTAATTAGTTGTTCATCTAGAATCATTACAAATTTATGCAATAAAATTTGAAAAAGAGGATTAGGGTACTTAGCTTTAGATGCTACAACTGAGATAATATTTTATAGCATGTATTTTATGATGCAATGCTAGCCTCTATTATTAAATTTGAGACTGTGTTCAAAACACTCATAGATAATAAATGACTCATTATTTTTTAGGTTGAAAACATGTTTTTGGTTCTAATACACTCACTTATAGTTTTGACCCTTTTCCTATTGTTCTAACCTTAATTGTGGCCTTAATTTAAATTGCACTCTTAATCTTTATAATTTCCCCCTTATGCTATTTAAACATTGTGGTATTCAGAAGCATTAATAGAACTTGTGCTATTCAAGAGGAAGGAGACTAGCTTCCCACATCTTTCCTAAGTCAAATCCTTAGATTGATTCAATGCTTTGGAACAAGTTGGAAAACATGTCAAGTAGACACACAAATGCTTATTTTTATCTTTGTGATATTAGAATGTTGATGTAATTCTCCCAGATGTTCAATTGATTGCTTTAATTAATAGTCAATGATCTAAATAAATTAAGAATTTATCCTTTTATACAAGACCTTAGAGCAACAACTTTCTATTTTGTGCTTTATTTGACAAGTGGTGGCTAATTAAAATTGATTCAATGTGGCCCATGCTTAGATTTGAATTTAGAAAATATGTGCAATAAAATTACCTTTGTGATTTTGAACTAAGGTAAGAGATATTACATATAAAAGTTGGGTCTTAACCACTAAGGAACAAGGACTCAAAATTAGAAAATGAACAAAATGGATACCATTTTTTGCATAGAAATATACCATTTAAACACTATATTATTGTATTAAGAACCAAAAATATAAATAGATCTTAAATAAATAGAAAAAATACTAAAAAAACACTTTTCACACACACATGCACATATATAGTAGTAACTTATAGCTCTTAAAATTTAATCATAATTTTTCAATTGTTATGTTAACATGGGATATTTTTAGAATTGACTCTATAAATTTGATAGAAAAAAACACATAATTAAATCCAAAAATATCTCATACTAATTTTTAGTTGATAGGCTACATATACTGTGAGATTTGAGCCTGAAACAAGTCTCGCACCTCCAAACCACTATTGAATCGTCTGAAAACAAGTGTCACCTATCGTTTAATGATAACTAGTTACCATTTAATGGTAAAAGCCTCCAAAATATCAAGTAAAAGCCTCCAAAATCTCACTGATCACATAAAAGCTAGATAAATATTGATTTGACAATCGGATTGGAACATTCTATTTCCATTTGATGGTAACTTTTTTATTTCATTTGCATTGCTTTATGTTTTAAATCTGTATGCAAATATTTCATAATCAGATAATACTTAATTTCTTTGGAAAAAATATAGATTTGTCTAAGTTTATTTCATTTCATTATTTAACATTTATTATTAATTGTTTAATCCAGCCACATACAAGTAGAATTTGCATGCACAAACATGTACTTTCTAACATATTTGCATACATATAAATTTCTATTCATGTAATCCTTGAACCTCCTTTAAATACAAATGCTAATTTTATAGAATGTGAAAACAGCTCATTAACATCTCATACAATTTTTTTTAAAATGTGAAAACAACCCATTACCTAATTGTTATCTTTATCCTTTTAAAATGTTTCTTACAATAATATTTTTGAAGTCTTATTCAAAAGAAAGATTCTATAGATTTTTCTTGCTTTGAATCTTGACTAAAAACATTTTACCCACCCAATTTGTGACCTTGAGTAAAGGCCATGCAAGGGTCTATTATTTACTCACCATAAGTATGATGGCGGTTGGCAAAAGATTACTCATTTTGAAGTAGAAAGTTTTAAAAACATTAAATCTAGGGATACCATTTCCCATGATATATTTTTATTAAAAATATTTCATTGTTTTTTGGGATTCATGTTATATCTTTATTATCCTAAACCTTGAGATATTATTTGTTTGGTTGTCATTTTAGATATCAGTAGTCGTACAGACTAATTTTGTCATCATATAGCAATTGTCTGGAATATCGTAGAACTATACTACCATAAATCTTGAAATATCATTTATTTGATTGACATTTTAGATGTCAATATAAGAGAGGGTGACCAGACTAACTTTATGAACATGTATCAATTGCCTGGAATATCGTAGGACCATGGAATATCGTAGGACCATGAAAAGATAAAGGCTAAACCATATAAAAGGTAATAGTTCGACTAGGCAGGACAGGCCGTCAATCATTTAGTCACCGAAAAAATCTAGTAGAAAGGATTTTATGGAAAAGGAAAAAGAAATTTGCGAGCAAAAGGAGGGCACGTACCAACCGACCAGTGGACCGGCCACGCATAAATGTGAAGGGTGATAGGGCCTCTAAAGTAGTACCGTACGGACCGGTCAAGGAGTATTTGTTTAAAGCAATCGAGAATATAAGTTGCATGATGGCCTACGTTGTACCGCATTCAATTTTTTTTATGAATGGTGGGAAATGACTATAAAAGTGTGGGTGAGAGTCTCCGAGGTTTTTAGCCGTAAACGTCGCCGTCATTTCGTATTTTCTGTTTAAAGCACTCATTTTCTTCAGTTGAATTTTTTATATATTTTTATTTTAACCACTCTTTTTTATTATTTATACAGTCAATCGATGTGGAAAGGGTTGAATATGACGAAGCAACGTCTCTTTGATTTTTAATTAATTATTAATTTATTGGATTCTAGAACATTTTAATATTTGATTATATGGCACATTGGAAGAAAAGCCAGGTCATATATGTAAAATAGAGAATGCCTACAAAAGAAAAAGACTGGAATACGGACAAGGATTAGTCGACCTGCATCCCAAGGTTTTATTATTATTAATGTTTAATGTATTATTGTTCGATTAAATCTACTCAATAGATTCGTTATTTTAAAAAAAAATTACATTGATAGATGATTAACAATGACATAAAAGAAGTTTATATGGTGAATATGACATTAAAGAATTTTGTATTGTGAATTTGTAAAAAATAAAATGTAAAATTTGATAATTATCTACATAACAAATGATTAAATATTTAGTATATTTATCTTTAAAAAAAAATTTGTAAAAATTATGGATAAATATTATTCTCAAAATATCTATTTCACTTCATTCATATTTAATAATACTTGTATATATATACTATATACATTTTTAATTTATAAGTTATATAATATTAATGATGTTATTTAATAATAATAATAAAAAAAAACACTTAAATAGAATGAATATATATATATATATAAATAATATTTCGTCTATTTTTTATATAATTTCTCCATTTCTATAAATTTATATTTATAGAGTATTATATTTATAACTTTTTTCATAGAAAATTTAAGAAATTTTAGTTTGGCTTAAGTCAAGAAGGTCACAAAAAAGAGACATCTTCCCAAAGCCTTAATGTAATTCCTACTTTCATAAAAAAAAGAATAAGCCAAATTGACAACAATAAAGAAGATAAAAAATTAGCCATATTGACAACAAGAAATAATACAAACAATACAACCCTAACTAACCCTTTTTAATATGAGACCATAAGATCATCCTACTTTCCCCATTAGTACTATTACCTAGAGAGGGCCTTTCCTCTTCTTCCTTTCTATTGTCATCCACTCTTCATTTTGTGTAGGTCCTTGAGCATGGAATGGAGAAATTATAGTAGGGGAAGAACAACAGTTGTCAAACAAGCCTGTAGAAGGGGAATGTCTCGCTTTGTTAGTTGGATTCAAAACAACCAATATTCCAAAAGGAGACACCCTACCAAGGGTAGAAGATGTGATATTTTCTTATAGAGAAGGAGACCTGGAAGTTATCACCAAAGCAACCGAGGAGTCATCACCAAAGTAACCAAGGATTCATCATTAGAGTAATCAAAAGATGAAAAACTCTTAAAGGTTGCACAACTTGAATCCACATCACCCTCAATTATCTAATGTGAATGTTGATCCCCAACCCACCAAGTAGCCTACCTATATTGCACTTGACCAAGTGAGAAAACTTAAGACAACTCACTGATAAAATATCTAATAAAAAATAATATTTGCATCTAAAGGATATATAGTGTCAAAAATTGCATACTTGCACAATTCACATTATGTTTTGAACTCACCTTAGCCCACACTTTAATAGTAGATTTTAATATTTCTATAGCAAATATTTTTGTTCACATTTGAAGAGTAGTGTATTTGATGATGTATGAAAATATACGCTTTATTAGTTTGGAAGATAGGGCAACACAAACATTTGTGCAACATGCTAGCCTCCCAACAATTCTTGAGATTCAAAAGTGTACTTTCTATGTGGCTTATTCACATTCCATGTCAGAGTGTATAAAAAAAAAAATAATCTTTCTCTCTTGTTTAAGAGAAAAACTCAAACCCTTATCATTTTTTAGGGACTTTTTACATTTTTTCCAACAAGCTCTCCATCTAATATCCTTGGAGAAACTCTGTCAAAATATTTGCCTCCATCTTCAATCACTTACAACTATCTCATTTAGTGTTTTTTTTATCATACTTTATGCTTCTATTCTTCAACAATTTGAGCTTCTCAAGGAGAGGTATTACTTGTTATATTTATCACCTTCATTAGAGATAACTTCTTCTATTGGTAATACTGTTATCTTGTTCATTTATTTTTCTACTTTCTCTTTAATGTGAGATAATCTCCTTGTTATAGAAGTGAATACATTTGTTATTATTGTTTCTATTTGCATGCAATGATGGTTCTCCTTGTATACTAGGGTTAACACCATTATCAAATATTTTAATTTATCATTTATTTTTAATCTTTAATGATCCAAGGATTTAAAATTGTGTATTTTTATCAATCATTTTCTTTTTGGCTTTTAGTGGAGTTTGAAAGACCAAAATAGGGGTTTAACTAGGGAAAACCCCTAAACAACCCTAACATATTTTCTTGTTTCATTATATTTGTAGGTTAGAGTGATTCTAGAGTTTGAACCATATATTTTGGGATATTTTGGAGTGATTGGTGAAGGACAACAACACAACGTGAGGACATTTGCACGATGCACTAGTGTCCTAGACAAAGAGCTTCATTCTCAATCTCTAAGTTCCTCTTAAGTCTTATTTTCATTTTTTGATGTAATAAAATTTTAGTACTCACGATGTTTTATGTAAATTAATATTTTTATAGTTTCTTTAGAAGATTGTATCACAAAGTGACTTGTGATTTCCATTTAAGTGCCTCTCTTTGTTCTTATTTAATGAATATTTTATTTTTGTAGATGAATATAAAGATTTCATTTTATTTGAAGTAAAATATGAGTTTGGTGTAAGGAAGTTAAGATAGCGGAACGACTTATCACACTAACCTTGAGAGGAGAGTAATGTAATACTTTTTATACATTTACAACATTTACATAAATTAAACATAAATAAACATAAATATCATGCATGTACCAAAACACAGTGATTTACGTGGGAAAAACCCTTTTGGGAGAAAAAATCCGCACTTCAAAATCCACCTAATATATTATTCAAAAATCATGAAGATTACAATATACTTCCAGAGCAAGCTTCTTACATGAGTATCACCAACCAAAGATCCAAAGGAAACACAACTATCATACTCTCAAAATATATCACAATGCACAGTCATAATACAATACCCTCATAAAATAGGGTTTCCTTATAGGGTAAGACAATCCAACAAAATATTTATCATCAAATTTGATACCTACTGATGAATAATCCATATTTACAATAGTAAAACATAAATAAAATATGTCTTTTGGGGTGGGGGGCATGGCCTTTGTACCCCACAAAGGGGGTACCCCCTTGCATACCCTTGCACTCAAATATATTAACCTATTATATTGTAAGGTTGAGACACCAATTTTCCTAACATTCTCTTACCTTTTTAACACCTTGCTAGAGAAACGAGAGTGATTTAATTGCTAGGGGCCAAGAGGCCCATAAAATTTGAACACCATTTGAACTTCTCTATTCTCACAATCTCAAATAAATAATTTGCAACATTCATCAAAGTATCTACCTTAACTAGCTTCACCTTATCATCCTTGACCATATCTTTGACAAAATGATATTGTACATCAATGTGCTTGGTCCTAACATGAAATGTTGGGTTCTTAGCTAGGTATATCACACTCTATCACAATAAATTGTCATTAACTTATTTTGTTCCAATATTTGAACATATCCTCTTAATCCAAATGACTTATTTACAAGCATTCAAGTAATTATCATATTACTTAGCTTCAATAGTGGACAAATCAACCACAACCTATTTCTTACTCATTTAACTTATTGCACCACCAAATAAAGTAAACACATAAGCATTAGTGGGTTATATGCTATCAACATCTCTTGTCCAATCTAAATCCACATAACCATGAATATCAAGGGAAATTTCATCTCCTATCAAATTACCATGATAACACAAGGAATAATTTGAGGTACCTCGCAAATATCTGAAGACTCTTTTAACTACATCCCAATGAACTCTACCATGATTAGACATATATTTGGAAAGAACTCCCACTACTTGGACAATGTTTGGTCTAGTGCAGATCGTAACATATTGTAGACATTGAAAAATGTCCTTAGGCCTACGAACACCATTTTTCATATCAATTACTCCATCTGCTTGCATAATTAAATAATGTTAATTATTTAATTATCTTCTAAGGTCATATTCCTCTATTAATTAAATAATTCTTAATTATTTAATTAATTCATTTTTTCTTTTATTCTTCCCTTGATTAATTAAATAAATTATTTATTTACGTCACTAAATAATCCTTTCCCATAATTAAATAAATTCCTATTTATTTAATTATTCATTTTCCATTTTTCTACTATAGTTAAATAATTATTTTAATTATTTAATTATTCATTAGCTTTTTCTTCCATAATTAAATAAATTTTATTTATTTAATTATTTTCCACCTTTCCCTCCAATATTAAATAATTATTTAATATTTTATCCTTTTCCTCCAATTTTAAATTAAATCATTATTTAATTTAAAATTCAACATGTCACATGTCTTCTATAATTAAATAATGCTTTTATTATTTAATTATTCACCTTCCCTCCAAATTAAATAATTTTATAATTATTTTTAATTTCCTCCAACAACCTCTTTTTTTATGCCAACCTCATTATCTGTGCCATTCTTATCTTCTCTTGTCTCATTCATTTTCCACCCTTGATTGAATTATCTTATAATTCAATCTTGGCCATTCATCCTTATCATTGCCCTAATTTTGGCCCTAACCCTATTTTATACTACAACTTTCATTCTTGTCCATTGATTAAGACATCTTATTGACATTCAATCTCATCTCATCATTCAAAATTATATTTTCTATAAAGACCTTTATACTTGTCATTTTGACATCTACACTCTATCTACATCTAGACATCAACATCTTTTATGCTAATGTCATGTTGCTAGAATCATGAGCAACCACATTCAAATCTTCAACAATTCAACATACTACATTCAATCTTTTGAGGTTTGCATTGCATTTGATTTTATTTAAATTATGTTTTATGTATATTTCTATTTCTATCCATTTTGCATGCATACATTTTGGTGAACCTAACATGAACCCCCTAACTGATTTTTGGCTCAATATTTTCACAAATTTTGAGAAATTTTGGAGTTATATCCTTTTTGTTTCAAGCTTTGCTAGCTTTTTGTTGTGGGTTTACATCATTTTTGGACAAAACCCTAGTTTTCAAAGATTTGACCATATCTCTCATATGGTTGCAATTTTTTTTTCAAGTTAGGGACAATATCAAGAGATTTCATTCCAAAAATCAGATTTTTTTTATTTGTTTTTTTTTTTATTCAAGGGGTGAATGCTTTTGACCGGAGCTATGAACCGGATACAACCATTCAACAATACCACCCCAACGGGGTTTGAACCTTGGTGGAAAGAACAACAATGCCACCAATAAACCATCACACCATGCCAATACCTTTTTTTTATTTGTTTTCATGAAAAAATAATTTTAAGAGAAAATTAGTGATTTTTTGGATTTGTTTATATTTTTGGAAACTCTCTGAAATATAATAGGGTTTTGCTTTTTATGTTTTAGATTTGGATAAAAAATATTTAGACAAAAATTCTAAGGGGTGATCCCACAATAGTGGTTTACAATTTTTGGCCAAATTGGACATTGAAATTATTATTTTTAACTAAATCTTCACATTCGGGCACCTATAGCGGCTAAACCGTGAGGAATTTGAAGATGATGCAAACTAGAGTCTCATCAAATTTTGTCTGTAGATTCTAAAAATATTTTTTTTCAAAATTTTTGGATTCAAATTGCACTTATTTTTCCATCTCCCACGAAAACTGTTTTTTTTCAGAAAACAACATTTTTAAAAAGTGGCGCACACCATATAAAGCATAACTTTGTTTCCATGAAGGATAAAATTCTAATTCTTTCAAATTTTGATTCGTAACTTTGATATCTAGTGATTCCACTTGGTTAGATAGTTTTTTATTGAATATTTTTTCTTTAATCAAGTTTCAAAGTCAAACCAATTACAATTGAGATATAGCGCGACCGTATAAAGCGTAAATTTTTTTGTATATATCAAAATTCAATTATTTTTTTTTGTTGGATCAAGGACTTCAATATCTAGTGCACTCATATTTTTCATTTTTTTTTATAATCTGTTATTTTTCCACATTTGCAGAACAAAGACCTTCATTTTCGATGAAAAACCTATGTTTAATAAAACTAAAAAAATAAATACATAATAAAACAAAAAAATATTAAAATTATATTTTTTGGATAGCTCATTCCAAGGACTACCTAATTCCAGTTGGGTTTGTGAAGATTCCTCAATTTTCATCCTCAACTCGAGCTCTGAAGTGCCAAAATTTAGGTTTTTTATGTCTCGGGAGGGGGATGAGGCATAAGGGGGGTTCGGTCGAACCATGGTTCGAGTGAACCCATTCAAAGGGGTTCAGTTGAACCCCTTTACATGCTTTTTATTTTTTTTTGGTGGGAAAAGTTTAAAGGGGTTCGGTCGAACCATGGTTCGGCCGAACCACTTATGGGTTCGGTCAAACCAACAAGTTTGTACGAACCCCCAAAAACATTTTTTTTGCCTTGGGGTCATTTTTTGTGAGTTTTCCTTCCTCACTTGAATTGTAAACCACTATTGTGGCTTCACCCTTAGATCTTTAAAAATTAGGGTTTTAGAATGATTTGCTAATATCTCACAAATAGTTGTAGATTTTTCAACAAAAAATGTTTTGTAGGTTTTGGATGATATTAGAAGCCTTCAATAAAAAATTATATTTTTTGGATTTGTTTTGAATTTTTTATAATTTTATAATGATTTTTCATAAAAAAATAATTTGGTGAGAAAATTAGCAATTTTTTCATATTTCTTTACATTTTTGGAAAGCTCTTGAAATTTTAGTAAGGGTTTGTTATCTGTGTTTTTATTTTTTATTGCAAAAACATTTCCAAAAATTAGATTTGTCTTGACTAGCTAACCCTCTAATATTAGTGATCAATTATCTTGTTAGGGTTTTGGATTTGTTGTTGGTTTTGTGAATGTGCAGAAAAATAAACACTTCAAAAGACAAATTGGATCAAGTGGACAAAAAATTGGAGCTAAAGAAAATCCAGGTGCACACTTTTCAACTCATGTCTTCATCTTAATCTTGTTCTCAAAATCACATTTCAATTTGGGCTTAAAAAGAACAAGTGCTTGCATTGCTTAGTGATCTTGTTTGTGCTTGGAGGTGTGCATGCTCATCCCTCGCATTTCATATGATCTTGGGAATGGGAATAAAAATCACTCTTCAACACTCTCATATTCACATAACACATTTCTTGTGTGATAAAATACATGTGTATGCTCTCTCTTCGCATTATCATATGATCTTGGAGATCAAAAACATTATTTGCATCACTTTTGTGTAACCTTCTTAGGGGGCCTACCTAGAGAAGTGATTACTCTAGGGGACGACCTCAACTCTAGCATTTCAATGAAGTATAAATAGCGGGGAGTGAATCTAAAGACACTCCTCTTGGAAGTAGAATGATCTTGTCAATATTGGCTAAGCCCCAAATAACTTTATACCTTTGGGAAGTGAAGGTGGAGTGTGGGTTACCCTCTCCTCCCAACTGTTTGGCATTATTCTCCTTTCAAATTCATGGAATTTGGATTCATGTACCTTCAAGGTATATAGAGGACATCCCTAGATCCTTGTGCATCTTAGTTTAAGACTATTGGCCAATCTACCTACTTGAATAATTGCTAGGATTATTCTTGTGCTTGGAAGTGCCTTCTTATCATAATAATTTACATTACATATTGCATCAAATCTTTTCTTGCGCGTGTGAATGTGTATTTAAGATCTAAATATTACTCAAGCAAGAAAAACCATAAACCAAAAAAAATTAAAAAAACTCAAAAACAAATCCAAAAACATTAGAAACATTTCAAAAAAAATAAAATCTAGGTGTCCTCCAAGTCACGCTATCCACATCATCTCCAAGTCAAACTTCCCCATCTTAATCATCTTATCCTAGTCATCCAATTCAACCCAATCATCCCATCCTAGTCATCATAACCATTCCTCATCATCCTAGTCCCCATTCCTCATCCTAATCATCCTATCCTAGTCATCCAAGTCAAATCAATCATCCCATCCTAGTCATCATAACCATCCATCATCTCATCCTAATCACCTCACCCTAACCAATCCTTCCATCCTAATCATTCATCTTCATCCTAATCATCCCATTCTATCATAATCATCCCTTCTCATCTTAATTCCTCTTAATCATTTTAATCACCTCTACAATCATTCTAACCTTTCAAAATCATCCTAATTATCCCCTCTAATCAAATTCATCCTTCATCTTATCTTAATCATTTATTTCCATTTCAATCATTACGTCCCTAATCATCATAGTTATCTCTTTTCAATCATTCCATCTTAATCATCCTCTTCCATCATTATCATCATTCCTCATCCTAATTATCCTCCTAAGCATTCTAATCATCCATTTTCATCCTAATCACATTTCATCATAATCATCTCCCCCTTCATCCTAATCTCCCTAATCCTTCTAATCATCCATCTTATCCTAATCATACCCAATCATCTAATTCAAATCATCCCATGTATCTCAATCATCCACATCCATTCTTAATCTATCACTTAAGACCCTAAGTTTCATTAATTTGTCTAATAGAGGTCCTAATAATTATCAATTAAGCACCCTCCATAATCCATTTCAAAATATTTCTTTCCCAATCCATTATCATCCTAAACACCATCCAAGCCACCATTGAAACTTATACCCAAGTCATGCCACCCTCCATGTCATCTTTTTCATCAATTGACAAGGGAAACCAAAATTTCCTCCATGTCCAACCAACACCCATCCCTAACCATATCTTATGCACTTCACATCCTAGTCAACCCATTGTCAAGCCAAAAATCACCATCAAATGAACACCAAAAATTACCATAAAAGGACCACCAAAAATCACCATCAAAGGACCACCAAAAACTAGCATCAAAGGACCACCAAAAGTTACCCTCAAAGGAGTACAAGAACCCATGCAAAATCCCACTTCACAAGATGCTAGTACTAGACTTCTAGTTCCACCCACTTCCACCTCATCTATTTCATGTTTTTCCACCTTTATAGCACCTACACAAAGTCAACCATGTTACTCACTTGACCTCGTTGATCCAAATCATGACATCAGAGATCCCCATTTATATCAAGATCAAGGTACTCCTTGTGATCCCATTCCATCTCATGATCCTATCCTTACGTCCATCCAATAAAACCTTCTAGATAACCATGGCATCCAAGATAAACCTATCTTTGATCAAGATCCTACCATAAATCAAGAAATTCAAAATGATCCCTTTTCATATCAACATAAAGCCATCACTTCCATACCACCTCATGATCTAAGTCTCTCAACTCCATGCCATAATCCTAGTCCATCAAATCTATTTCATAATCCTATACCATCTCATAATCTTACCATATCCAACCCATTTGATGATCTTAGCATATCCACCTCATATCATGATCCTATCATACTACCTCCATGGTATGACCCTAGTCCATCACAAGAACAAATCTTTCCATCCATTACCCCATGAAATGATACCCTTCCTCTAAGTCAAGATCAAAGAATCCCTTCATCTCCATATCATAATACCCTTCCATCTCATAACTAGGAGAAAACTATACCATCCACCCCATCCCATGATCCTACCTTAAGTCAAGATCAAAGAACCCCTTCACCTTCACGTCATGATCCTAATCCTCCACAAGATCCCATCACTCCTATCCAAGCTACTCACGAACCCTACACTTATCAATTGGGTTCCTCCACTTTCATCCAAGTTGGTCTCCTCCAAGAACCTATCATTCCCTCCATACCATACCCTCCTCAAAATGGACTCACATCTTGTTTTCAAAACAAGTATCCCATTGGTAAAATGATTTGTCAAAAAATGCATCATCAAGGTAAAGGGTTAGGCCTACATGAGCAAGGCATATTAGAACCCATCCAAATCCAATAAAATCCTAATTATCATGGCCTTGGATATAAGTCTCTAGATGTTGTTACTCCTTCCATCCACCCAAAATCCAAAATCCTACCATCTAAATCCAAATGTCCACATTCCCCATCCTCAAAATCTATCTTGGGCTCTTATGTCCCAAAACTTGGTCCTTCATCCCTTCCATCCATTTTTGGTCCCTATGTCCCAAAACAAAGTCCTTCATCCCCTCTATCCATCTTAGGTCCTTACATTCCACCACCTATTACTCCTATTCCAAAATTACATTATCCTCTCTATCCATAACCTCATATCCCTAATCAAGATCGAAAAAGGCACACATCCTTGAATCTTTCCCAACATACCTACACCAACCCATACATAATAAATCCACATCATTCATATCCATCCACCAATCCCATTGCTCTTGGAAGAAATTTGGATGCCAAATCTCAAATGCATAAAGCCAAAAATCCACAAAAATTAAAGGATCAACATGTCCCATCAAAAACACATGCAAAAACAAAGAAAAATGTGATCCAAAATCAAAAAGATAAATTTCAAAGTCCACAAAGGCCCATGAAGCAAAAATAAAATTCAAAAGCCATGTGGATTCCAAAAATGCTCATAGAATCAATGCATCCCAAAGAAAAATCAGAATTGGCATCCAAACTTGCTTATCCAAAAGCTCCATCTAATTCTACATCCTCCACCCCATCTAATAATCCTTTATCACCTCCATCCATGTTAGGTCCTTATATCCCAAAATCCACATCCACTCCTCCATATAAATCTCCAAATACAAAAGCCACTTTTGTTTCACAACTCCACCACCCTTCAAGGTGTGTGCTAATGTTGAACTCACCAACATTTCCATCCACTCATCCACAAGTCTTCCATCAACCCATCCATTATCCAACATCAATCTTTCATCCTTCCATCCCCCTTATCCCTCACCATCTTCCCATCCATTTCATCCCCCTTACCATCATTCTACCAACGTCTATGAGCATACCTCCAATTGTCCATGGTCCATTATAACACATCTTCAAGGGATACCATCCATGGAGCTATATTCTTGAGTCCTCGCTTCATCTCCCTACCATGCATCCATCATCTTCCCAATCCACGTAGCCATATCCTTATCCTTATCCATCCATCCTATTATCAAAAAATCAAAAAAAAAGAGAAAAGAGAAAAAAGAAAAATAAAAAAAGTAAAGAGAAATCATTTGTCCAATGGTGAAAACCACTTCTTGTGGTGCCTTATATAGGTACCATGATGAAAACATAGCAAATAGGCGTCATGTGTAATTCATTAGCCTCTTGCACTCTACACTTGGGGGAAAGTTTCATCCATGCTATCCTACCTTACATTCATCCCCCCTTTTCCCTCATTTGATCTTGACAAGGCTAAGGATCTTCATATACCTCATGCATTATATCCTTCCACCCATCTTATCCTATCCATATCATTCATTCCATATCTCCCATCTTATCCAAATCAATCCATCTTCCATTCCAATATTTGATCTTGATGAAGAGCCTAGGGATCAAATACCAATGCATCCATATCCTATCCACTTGATCTTGATCATCCTATCCATATCCTCCATCATACATCCCTTATCATATCTTTATCCTCCCATCCTATCCAAGTCACCCTCTCTTTTCACCCTTGATCTTGATAAGGCTCTAGGGGAAAAATATACATACATGATTTGGACAATGTAAGCCTTACTTCATCTACCATTCATGTCCTTTATGCACTATCCTTCCATATCATACATCACTTATCATCTTCCATCCATGATTTCACTACCTCTAGTGTGGGGCATCTTAGTACTTTGCAATTAGTCCTTGGAGCTCTGTCATCCTATCTCCCATCATCATCTATTATCCAAAGTCCTCTCCCCTATCCATGGAATTCCTCCATCCTTCCATTTGTTACCATGTCTTGGTTCTCCCTTGTCATTGGATCTCATTCATATTCTAATCCTATCTTATCTAATCCATTTATCCTCTATCATTCCAATCCAACCATCCTCCAACCATCCCAACCTAGTCCATCCAAATGCAATCAATCAAAATCCATGCAATCGAATTTTGTAACCTAGCACATCATTCAAAACATTCCTTGGCTTTGTTTCTAGCCTTGATGTGAACCTTGATCCTTTAGTCACATTATCATCATAGGCATATGTCTTTCCCAATCCTCACATTGTTTTGGGATGTGTCCTTCCCACGTCAAACAATGTCGTCATCGTCATCAATCAATATGTCAATTAGTTCAACTTGAATTGGAGCATAGTCCTTGTTTGCTTTTGGTTTGATGTACATGCTTATTGCTTGTGTGTCTTATCATTGTTTGAATTTATCATGGTATTTTACATTCCATTGTCACAAGGGCATCATGGTCTTCCATATCATGGTGTTATAAGGAATATGTTTGCACTTGACCATTTTGATCACGTGTTGGGAACATTGTCATTCTGGTTCCTTATACCTTGGTGCATAATGTCAAGTACAATATCAAATCTAGGTTTCTCATATCATTCCAACATGATGATCATCCATACTCCTTCTCCATTCATCATGCTTGTCTATTTTCCTCTTTCCATGTAGCCTTCATCCTTTATTCCTCTCATCCATTTTGAGAGCACACTTTTGTTCTTTGAACCTGCATGTCCACTCGAGGGGGGCATACTACTACCTCCTCGTCATTCTTCCTCATCGTCGTGAGTGACTGGGGCATCATACTTCTAGTCCTAATCCATTTCCTACCCACTGCATTGTATTCTTTGAAATGATGTTACTTCTCTTAGTCACAACATCATCTCAAAGAGGGGCAAAATGTAGACACTGAAAAATGTCCTAGGCCTACGAATGCCATTTTTCATATCAATTCCTCCATCTTCTTGCATAATTAAATAATGTTAATTATTTAATTATCTTCTAAGGTCATATTTCTTTATTAATTAAATAATTCTTAATTATTTAATTAATTCATTTTTTCCTTTATTCTTCCCTTGATTAATTAAATAAATTATATTTATTTAATTATGTCACTAAATAATCCTCCCCCCTATAATTAAATAAATTCATATCTATTTAATTATTCATTTTCCACTTTTCTACTATAATTAAATAAGTATTTTAATTTTTTAATTATTCATTAGCTTTTTCTTCCATAATTAAATAAATTTTATTTATTTAATTATTTTTCACCTTTCCCTCCAATATTAAATAATTATTTTAATTATTTAATATTTTTCCTTTTTCTCCACTTTTAAATTAAATTATTATTTAATTTAAAATTCAACATGTCACATGTCTTCTATAATTAAAAAGCATTATTTAATTATTCACCTTCCCTCCAAATTTAATAATTTAATAATTATTTAATTTCCTCCAACAACCTCTTTTTTTATGCCAACCTCATTATTCGTTCCATTCTTATCTTCTCTTGTCTCACTCATTTTCCACCTTGATTGAATTATCTTATAATTCAATCTTGGCCATTCATCCTTATCATTGCCCTAATTTTGGCCCTAACCCTATTTTATACAACTTTCATTCTTGTCCATTGATTAAGACATCTTATTGACATTCAATCTGAGTCCTTCATTCAAAATTGTCTTTTCTATAAAAGACCTTTATACTTGTCATTTTGACATCTACACTCTATCTACATCTAGACATCAACATCTTTTATACTAATGTCATACTGCTAGAATCATGAGCAACCACATTCAAATCTTCAACAAGTCAACATACCACATTCAATCTTTTGAGGTTTGCATTGCATTTGGTTTGATTCAAATTATGTTTTATTTCTATTTCTATTATTTCCATTTAGCATGCATACACATACATCAAACTTCTAACTAAATTTTGGTAATGTACTTTTCTCATGTCTTCCATCTCCAATGGGGTTGTTGGATAATCTGAGAAAAAAAATCATTCCAATTATAAAAGGAACACACAATGGACTATAATATTTCATGTTAAACCTTTTGTATTGAATTGACATACTTACTCTAGATAAGCCATAGATTTTCGTTCACTCTATCTCTTCTAATTTCCATCTCAAGAATCTGTTTAGATGCACCAAGATCTTTCATTTCAAATTTAGCTACAAGTTGATAGTTTAGTTCTAAAATCATTCCTTTCCCTTTACCCATACACAATATATCATCAATATATAATGTAATAAACATGAAACAATCACCATTAGTCTTATAATAAACACAATGATCTAATTTAGAATGCTCAAATCCCAAATTCAACACATATTTATCAAATTTATTATACCACATCCTAGGAATTTATTTGAGGTCATATGAATATTTCTTCAATTTTCAAACCAAATTACTTTTACCTTTCACCACATAGTGCTCTAGCTATGTCATATAAATATCCTCCTCCAAATCACCATGAAGGAAATCCATTTGCACATCCATTTTCTCAACCTCTAAATCATACGTAGCAACAGTAAAAATTAAAAATATTATGGATGTCATTTTTACAACAAGAGAAAATATCTCACCATGATCAACACCCTCAACCCAAGAATAAACTTTTGCAACCAACTAAGCTTTGTACTTCTCAATACCTCCATTTCAACCAATCTTTTTCTTAAACACCCATTTGTAACCAATAGGTTTTTGTCCTTTAGGAAATGGTACTATATACTATTTCAAAATTGTAATTTCTTCATCCATAGCAATCTTCTTGGATTCTACAACATTCATACCTAATGCCTCTTCTATAGATATGGGTTCATCCATGTTAGTATTCATAGAAAAAATACTCTAGTAATTAGGTGAATACCTTTCAAGTGGTTGTCTATGCCTTGTAGACCTTTGCACAAGTTGAGTTGGAGGCTCTTCCTCCTCTTTTAAAGATTCAGAGCTAGATGAGCTCCTCAACTTCTTGTCTATCTAGGGGCATCGATTCAACTTTTTCAGGTGTAGAGGGAAGTTGTATCACATATTTTTGTTCAATTTGTTCTAGCTACAATGTAAAAGAAGAAGGCTTAGTTTCTCTAAAAATATCACTTCTATTACATATCTTTTGTGCAACAAGTTCTCAAAGCTTGTATCCTTTCACACCATAACTATATCTAATGAAGATACATTTCACAACATTATTATCCAAATTTGTTCAATTCTCCTTTGGAACATGTGCATATGCCTCACAAAATAAAACTCTAAGATGTCTTAGTGAAGGCTTGCGACTCGCCCATGCTTCCATGGGCATTTTATAACAAGAGCTAGTGTAGGAGACCTATAATTAGGTAGCAAGTAGTGGCAATAGCTTCAACCCAAAACCTTTGTTCTAGACCAACACCACTAAGAATACTCCTAGCCTTCTCCATCAGTGTCCAATTCATTCTTTATGCAAATCCATTATGCTATGGAGAATACATAGTTATCTTTTTTCAATGAATGCCACAATCTTTACATAATCTATCAAAATCATTGGGGAAACATCTTATTTTCTTTCTATTTTGCATCTTAACCATTGATTTAAATTTTTTAAATTGATTGAAAACTTTATATTTATTCTTTATAAAATACACCTATGTCCTACTATATCATCAATAAATAAAACATAATATGTGGCATGGAAGAAACATCTACAGGAGAAACCAAATCAGAATGAATAAGATCCAACACACCATAAGATTTATGAGAAATTAAGTAAAACTAAATGTGGTTTTATTTTATATAAATGCAATGCTCAAAAAAATTAAAATCAAGATTACAATCAGTCAACCCTTCAACAAACTTTTTATTCTTTAAGGTCTTTAGATCATTTTTTCCAATGTGGCCAAGTATCTAGTGCCATAACATAGTATTCTCTATAGGTAATTTTGATTCAAACAAGAAAGAGCATCCTTGGATACCCAAAAGCCATGACAATTCATTAAAGATGAAACCCTCACATTTTCCAATTAAGTATTCACATTATCGCTTTTCACATAAGTTATATTGTACTTGTAGATGCTAAAAATGTCCTAAGTGCAAACACCATTTTTCCTTGTCAATTCCCTTTCTTCCTTACATAATAAATAATTTTAATTATTTAATTATTTTCTAAAGCCACATTCTCCTATTAATTAAATAATTTTAATTATTTAATTAATTCATTTATTTCCTTTTATTTCTTTCTTTTGATTAAATTTATTTAATTATGTCACTAGTGTCCCCTTTCTTCTATAATTAAATAAATTCTTATTTATTTAATTATTATCATTTTTCTACTATAATTAAATAATTATTTTAATGATTTAATTATTCATTAGCCTCTTCCTCTATAATTAAATAAATTTAATTATTTAATTATTTACTAATTTGTCATTTTCCCCTACTTTTAATTAAATAATTATTTTTCAATTATTTGAATTAAAATTTGAAACCTTTTCCCTTTCTTCTATAATTAAATAATCATTTTTATTTAATTACTCACTTTCCCTCCTAGATTAAATAATTTTATTATTTAATTTACTCCAACAACCTCTTTATCCATGCCATTCTTATCTCTTCACATCTCAATTAATTTCCACCCTTTATTGAATAATTCTATAATTTAATCTCTACCATCCATCCTTAACCAAGTCCTATCTTTTCCCTAATTTAGCCCTAACCCTATTTCATTGCTTCTTAAGCAATCTTGGCCATTGATTTTCATGTCATTAACTTTTAATCCTAGCCCTTCATCCAAATTTAGTTTTCTATAAAAGAGACCTCTAATTGTCATTTTATCCCTAATACTAATAAGAGAATTCAAGCACTCAAGGAGACAAGGACAATCTTCAATATTTTGCTATCATTATCACTAGGCTTATTGTTGCATACTCAAAATCTAAGGGCAATCAAGCATATAAAGCAAGATGGAGAAGGACAATGGAGGTGAATCAACCATGACATAAGAATATTGGTAATATTGCTTCATATTTTATGTTTCTATGTTCATTTGTGTTTCATTGTTTGTTTAGGGACTATAGGGTTTGAGTTTTATCGATTCATGCCTTTTACCTTAATTTTACCCTATTCTACATGGGTGAACCCGACGTGAACTAACTGAATTTGAAAGACTTTTTGAGAAATTTTGAGTTTCAGGTCCACAATGCATCTATAAGGCCAAATGATACATTTGAGAGACAACATGATGCATTTTTGGTACAACATGACTCATTTGAAAGATTTTGCAATGCATTTATGAAGACGGAACACCACATTCGTAGCACCAAGAGCCACATTGTTTAACTATAGGACACACCATTTAATTAGTCTATTTTCATGATTTTTTATCATTTCTTGGCTTTTTGGTTTTTATTTTTGCATCTTGACAAAATAATTGCATTATTTCTATTTTGATATTTTTCAAATTTTGCTAGATTTGAGTGTTTTTGTAACTTTCAGGTCGTGAACCGCATATGTTTCGACTGTACATTGCAATCACTTTCTGGTTCACCGTAGTCACTTTTTGGATCGCCGCAGTCATTTTCAAGTGTGCCACAGTGGCTTTCCGGTTCACCATAGTCATAGTATGGTTTGCCACATCTGTTCCAAAACACACTCGAGCCACATTTATGACATTCTAAGCCACATTTGCCTATTATTGTTAGTTAGAGTCTTAATTAGGGGTTTTTCATTTTATGCTTTTTCCTTTCAATAGATTAGAGTTTTTTGTGTTACTGATTTTTTTTGGTAGCTTGTGGAATTCGTGGGGACAAGACTTTATTATCAAGACTACTAATCCATGTTCTTGTAGGGATTTATTTTTCTTTGATTTTTAAATAGGAACATTTGGATTTTGGGACTTAAAAAGAACCAAGTGTCTTTGCTTTACCACATTTTCAATTTGGGGTTAAAAAAAATCATTGTTTGATTTTTCTTATGATCTTGTTTTTGTTTTTACGTGTGAATTTTCTTCCCTCGCATGTTATATGATCTTGGGAATCAAAAACACTTCTTAACACTTACATTGTCACACCACACATTTGGTTTTCTAAAGGTTAATAAACACTTGCTAGTGTGAGAAAATACATGTGTATGCTCTCTCGTGTTTTTATATGATCTTGGAGATCAAAAAAATTGTATTTGTATCACTTTTGTTATAACTCTGTAGAAGGGCCAACCAATTGAGACACATCTTAATGGAGAACTCATTGGTGACCCAAAGTGGATTTTCTCTTGGGATGGTATATAAAAGAATAAGACAAATGTCAAGTCCAAATTGTTGTTAGCCTTCATTGTACAGTACCAATCCAAAAGGGGAAGTACTCTCATGGTATTATAAGTACCCAAGTAGGGTTGGTTAAAGCCTTAAATGGCTTGTTGGATGCTCGCTAGGCAGTAAGTCCCCGAGCAATGACTAGAAGATAATTAGTTAGAGGCCTACCCTTATTGATTAAGTTATTTATTGATTTCATTCTTAGTGCAAAGGTGTAGCATCACAACTTGAAGTTACTCACCATATGGATCCCTTGAGATGAGACAAAAATCCTTGGCTTAGCATAAGCTAATTGTTTACTTGTACCTTTCTGGGTTGAGGGTGATTGGGTCATCCTTCTAGTCCTAGAGGCCCCTATATGTCCTCTCTCACAAAGAAAAAAGTGTATAAACCCCCTTTGAATGTGTTCCCACATTTGCGTCGAAGGAGATTCCAAGTTGTGGACCTGAGATTTGCTGCAATTGGCCATTGACCTTAGGGATAGGAAGTGTTTTATGTATGTGAAGTGTTTTCAAATTATGATTAGACCCATGGAAATTGGGGTGAATAACCCTTGAACATACACATAACGCTCACAAAATTTGGTCAATCAATAGACAATACTTGTTTTCAGATTGTTTGCTATGTTTGAAATCACATTTTACAAAAACCCAAGATGAAAAATCAATAAATAACACTCAAACTAGGATCAAACACACTGTTCACCACATCTACAGACCGTAAACTAAAAATCATAAAAATAGAGCACCACATTTTCTAGAAATTGTGAACTGCATTTGCAAGATAGTCAAACGCATTTGACAGACCATGAACCACATTTGCTAGTTAAATTTTTTTTTGGGAAATTATGGTGTGGTCTTCTTTTGGATCAATTCCTATCTATAATCATCTCATCAGACTACATTCTTTCTCATTTCATATCATTCATTTCACTCCATACACTTAGGTTTCCATTGCATTAGTTCCATAAATCTTAAGTTAAACCCTAGGTCACTATTTAGTTGCATACACTTTTGTAGACTTTAGGCTAGGAGACTTATCATACTTTGATTAGAACATTGTCACAAATTTAGATTTCCTTAACCTTGTATTTTCATCAATCAATCTTTATCATTTAAGTTGGCCCTTTAAACTCATAAGTCTAGTTTGAGGTCCACTTTGTCAATCATCATCACTTTAGTCTTTGTCCTTTTCTAAGGTCTTGCCAATTAGATTTGCTACTTTGGACTATCTTGGTTTGGTTAGTAACCTCTTTTTAGATCCAAAAAAGTGCTTAATCTTCATATCATACCACACCCTTTGTCATAACATCACATTTGCATACATCAGTCTTAGTCCTACCATAGATTTTGGATCATAGTGACATTACAACATCTCAATTTCATCTATTGTCACTTGGTACCTTAATCTTGGCCATAGGTGCATCATCATTTGGCACTCTTATATATTGAAAACCTAAAAAACATAGCATAGTTGCATACTTTAGTCTTATTCCTACCATTGCATTGATTAGACTTCATATCCATTCATCACATTTGTGAGTCTTATACGGTCCAAACAAGATTACAAGAATAAAAGAAAAGAAATGGACTACACCAATGGGGATCGCTTTTTCAATCCTACTAGAAACATGAATTTTGGGTCTTCCTCCAATGAGACGCCTAAGACATGATCATCATTTACCAATCCTTTTGAAAGACTCATAATAAAATACATCCAAAGACCTCTAACTGAAGAAGAGATTGAGGTAGAAATTCAAGACCCTAGTGTGGCATGGTTTGTAGATGAGATGGTAGCACAATATCCATAATGAATCCTAGAAATTTTTTTACAAAGTGGAGCTAAACTTCCTTCAATGAGACTACAAAAAACCAAGGAAATAATGCATCTACTCCTAATCACACTATTCCAAAAATACATGCTACCATGCCATTAGGAGGGACATCACAAAATACCACAACAATCAATGCGTCACCTCTATTTGGAACACAAGGTTCACAATATATGACACAAACCCCTATAAATACATTTAACCCTTTTGGTTCATCATCTAATGCTATGGGTGCTTCATCACCCAATCCCTTTTCGATGGGTAAAAACAAGTCAAACAAAAAAATATGAAAGATTTACATCTATGCTCCACGGGGTTTCGGGGACAGGGAGTACTCGGTACGGCGGGACGAGTTTTCGGTACAGGGGTACTTTTGGGTCATTTTTTAGGGGACGGCAAGGGACGGATGATAAAAAAGTAGGGAATTTTGTAAAAATATATAGAAATTTCAAATGTTCATAGCATAATATTGATAAAGCATTCATTCTAGACATTTGTATAAGCTTAATACATATCATTAAACTTGAATTGAGATTTCACATGAGAATCGACAAACAAATTAACAAAATTCAAATGATTTTCATTATCAATGCACACATATCATATAAAAGTCTGATAATTATAACCAAAATGCCCAAAGGCTCCAAGTCTCAACTATGAAATGACATGCTAAACATAAAACTAAGAAAACATATCGCTGTCCAAGGTCCCTAATTAGTAGAAGGTAGGTCTAAATCAGCATCACCCTCGCCATCAGAGCTCAAGTATAAGTTAGTGTCAGTGTCCATGTCAATAGAAGGATCTGCCTCAACCAATGGAACCCCAACCAATCACTCATGTGCATTCTCCTCAACCTGCATAGCATCTTTGGGATTAACATCCCAACATAAGGCTGGAGTTTGACGATACTGACTAATCTAGGGATCCTTCACTTAGTTGCTCTTCTTTTGCTCTCCTTCACTTCACAAGCCAAATGTAAAAATGAGTTGCTTTTTCTCATTTTAGGGCATATATAAGACATAAATTAGGTTAAGTGGCATGGGGCATCCCTTGTGGGCCCACCCATGCCTTTTTTTCATTTTAAAAAACTTTATTTTTTTATAAAAATGTGTTTTTTTTGCTGTTGGGCCATAGGGTACTTCTAGAAGTACCCGGTACGGATGAGGGATGGCTGGGAAGTTTTGGGTACTTCTAGAAGTACCGTACGTCCCTTGGATTTTTCCAAAAGTCCCCTGGAAGTACTGGGTACTCGGAGGGAAAAAGGGGACAGCTAGGGGATGTTTCCTAGCCATCCCCATGTCCCCGTTTCGTACCCAATATGAGAAACGACATAAAAACACAAGGGATGCGTCCCCGTGGAGCATAGGTTTACATCACTAGACCTAAGCCACAAAAAAACACCACACCAAATACCAATTTGAACTCAAAGAACAACATATGACAAGGTCCTACTACAAGTATTCCCCTACAAATCAACACATAAGGGCCTTTTCAACAATATGGCAACCAAAATTCACATGGATAAACAAGCTCAAGCCCATTACAAATAAAATTCAATATGAACCCTCCACACACTAACCATATGCTAGGAAGAAGGTGTGTTGTACACCTTGCATAATATATTTAATGTAATTATTCTTTGGGCCACTTTATGTTGGATGTAACATTGGGACATAAGTTGAGTTGTAAAAATGTAATTATTTAATAGGGAAAATAAATAAATAAAGTACCCAATATTAAATAAGGGGACATGGTTTTGTAATCTCATAGTTTTAGTCACAAGGTTTTGTGTAATACCACTTAGTGGTTTTGTGGGAGCTTGCTTCTATAAAAGCAACCACAAAGGTAGTTATTGAGAGATGCAATTTTGCATGTTAGCTCTAGTTAGCATTTGTGAGGGTTTGAAGCATGGCATAGGATGTGTGGTTGTATGCTTGGAGAGGGCTTGTTGTTTCAATGGTGTTCATGGAGACTCTAAAGATGTATTGTAATCTTTATTGCTGAATAATACATGAGAGATGGATGCTTTTGGAGGATGTGTTTTTTCCCTCTTGAGGGTTTTCCTAGGGTATATCTTGTGTCATATTTTCATGGGTATGTTGTCTATTCTATTGCATGTGGATTACGAATACTTAGATGCATATATTTCCTTTTTGGTTATGTGGAAATTGTCTTTAATTGGTTGCAAATTTCCAACAAGTGGTATCAGAGCTTTGGTTATGGTTGTATAACTCTTGGTGGCGGAAAATCATAAAAAAATCTTGTTTAAGTTTGAATCTATGCATTGCATGTGAGAATCAAAGGCATGGAAAGATATGAGGATTTTGCAGGTTGTTTATTGCATATCTAAGGGTTTTGGGTTTGTTGTTTTGATGGGTTGTCTACAGATTTGGGCTATGAGAAACTTTGGGTGAAATGGGTTTCTTGGTTTTGCATTCAAGTGGGGGTTTTGTGGGGGAAAATTTACAAATGATCTCTTGACCCAAAATAGAGCTCACGATTGGATCTGGGTTGGCTGAGAGATGAAAATTGATATATAACTCAACCTATTTCTATTACTGAAAAAAATTGCAATTTTTTTTTTGTAAACAACCCTAGTTGTACGAAAATTATTTTATTGGGGAAAAAATAAAAAATAGAAAATTATTTTCCCGTCATTGAAAAAAAATCACCATGCAAAATTAAAAATGAAAAAAAAAAAATTAGAAATCATGAAGGAGGATTGAAAAGTTTTATTGAAAACTTTTACAAATATATATATATATGTATGTATGTATGTATGTATTATGTTTGGGTGGGGGGTAGACCCCACCCACACCCCTGTTAGCAGCCGACTTTGCTGACAGTGCTATAGGCGGTACCATAAGGTACCACTGACAACTCTATTGGCAGGGTACTACCGATGAGGCCCGGTACAACCAACCATCGTCCCCATTGTATGGGGTTTATTAAACCTTAAAAAAAAATTTAAAACATTGTTTTTAAATAAAAAATCATCGCCTAAATTTATTAATTAAATCCGTCGTGTTTAAAAGGGGCATGCAAGTTATTGGATGAAAAATGAAATTTAACTTTTCTTTCGGGTCCACCACCCAAGGAGTTGCGCCGCCCAGGTGGGGCCGCCACCCAACCACTAGGGGTGGCTAATTTTTTTTTGCCTCAAGTGTAAACTACAGTTTTACTTTGGAGGGGCATAACTTTCGCCCAAATTATTTATTTTTTGACTTCTTGGACTTGTTGGAAAGATGACTCAATTCTCTACGTTGTGGTGACAGTGATTTTTTGATATTTTATAGTTTTGATAGTTTTTTTCTTGCTGGAAGTCAGGTCTTTTTTTGAGCTTCGAGAGGGCATATTGGGTGGATACGAAGTTAGATTTTGGACTTCAAATAGTCAATGGAAAGATTGTTAAGAGAACTACATAGTAGATTAGGTTTTGAGATATTATGGCATGGTTTGTTTGTTGTTTTTCTATCTGAGTTGTTTATGGGTTTCTTTGACTATGGTGATATTATGAGTTCATGGATGATCAGATCTTGGAGATTTGTTGTTGGATTCATTGTATGCTCAATTGTACATCTTAGATTATTCTCTCATTTGACATGGTTATCAGTATATGGTTGGATTAGTATGTTCCATTGTTGTATCTACAAGTTGTGCAATGTTGTAGGCGGTCTATACTCACATGTTGCATTTATGACTTGGACATGAGTTGTCTTTGCCCATTGATATTTTAGTATTGATGCATGTTCAGTTTTGGTGGCTTGGTTTAGTCACTTGATTTGCTAGTTTTGTTGTCATGTTAAGGAGGTGAGATGGTATTACTAGGTACAGTGATGATATGAGATCTATGCAGTTGACTATGATTATGTAGATATGTGAACACGATTGGGTTGAGTTTTTGGTGGTGTGTTGGTGGTGTTGGATTGGTTCTTGATTATGGTTGTGGCGGTGTATCTTCATGGTATGAGGATCATGGTTTTACTTTTCCTTTTGGGAGTTCTTGTTATATTTGAGTTCTTTGATTGTGTGAGGGCCTTTGGTTGATCTTCATGAGGAGATTGTTATCATGATGTCATGGATAGCTTGACTACACTTTTTAGTGGGAGCTTTTGATAGTGATGGATTTGGAAATGATGGATATGTTTATGATGGTTTTGGTGGCTGTAGGTATCTTCTTGGCTTGGAGATTTTGGTTCTACTTGTTATGTTACTGACATTTCAGTTGTGTGTGTAGACTTGGATGATCTTCATAGAGAGGATGGTTGTCACGATGCCATGTGTGACTTAGTATCATAGTTCAGTGGGAGTTGTTGGAAGTGACATGAATGCATCATGTGGTATGGTTATCTTCATATGATTGGGGAGATGATTTCTTGGTTTAGAGTGTTTAGTTATTATGCCATGGTTTACTCTTGATGCTAGCTTAGACTTGTGGCATGGTACATGTCTCTTGAGACCAAGATGTATATATGTATGTTATGGTGCATGTGATCTCCTAGGAGGAGATGGTTAGATCATGTTGTCATGTTTATGTTCTTGATTCATGATTGGAGTTTTGACATTGATCTTGTGTGGTTCTCTTGGTATTGGGTACATTGATCATTTGCTTGATTACTTCATGATGGTGCTATGTTGCATTTAAATTTTGGCATGGATTGGTTGGTTACGAGTACTCATGGATACTTGGAGACATAGGTGAGGCTTGAGTTCTCTTATGGTTAGAGACATGGGTTAATATGGTTACTCTTGATGAGATTTTAGCAGGAAGTTCGAGGAGCCTACACCTTGGTTGGACATGAGTTCAACATGGACCTATGAGGAGAGTGTTCTTGGATGAGTCATGATGACTTGGATATCTTGGAGGAGCATTCCCATTCCCCACTCTTGGTCCTCTTGGCAGTTTCACTTGAGAGGTATTGCTCATTGTTACTTTCAGGTGCTTTATGTTTCATGCTTTATCTTCTCATGCATTTGGATCTTGAGCTATGGATATATGGTTTTGGAGGGTTCATTTGAGGAGTGTTGTCATGTTTATCTCCTTATGCATTGTGATTACATTCATTGATGTTGAGTTTGGGAGATGTTTTGGGCTTATTTCCTTCATTGGGAATGGATTTAGTTTGATCTTCTTTGGGTACGAGAGGCCTACATCCATTTTGATTACATGATACATATGTTATGTTTGATCTTGGAGATTAAATGGCTGGGTGTTGTCATGGATTTTTCTTTTGGGGTGTTGTGGAGGAGATCACACTTGACATAGTTGGCATTTAGAGGTGTATGTAGGAGATTTTTCTAATAGGTTACTGATATACAGGTTTGCATATCATTGTGGATGTTTCTTTGGTTCTACTGATGTAGTTTATACTTTCTATATGATGATATTGGTAGACTTGGTATGCCTTGATCTTTTCTAGATTTGCATTACCCATGTAGTGGGAGCTTTTGGATGTGTATGTCATTCTTTGACAAGTTTTGCACATGGAGTTTATGATTGCAGTTTGTGGGTGTATATGTTTATGGCATGAGTTTACTATGTTTTGTATACCTTGGAGGTATGGAAAGTTGGATGTATTGGAACTTGTTGTGGGTGTTATTTCAGCTTTAGGTTTGTGTATCTTGATAGCTATTGGTGCATATTAATACCTTTGGATTAAGTGTTTGTGTTTGGGATATTATTTGAGCAAGACTTATTCTTCGTTGTGGAAAATTGTGTGGCTTCTCTATTGGATGGCTTCTTATCTTTGTGCATTGGCATGACGAAGGATGAAAGCATTCATGTTTTGGATGGTGGTCACTTTGATTCTTGTTGCAGGTATCTTGATGGAGCACATGGAGCACTTTGATTCCATGGTGGTATATGTGGCTATATGGATTGTTCATTTGATTCATGTTTTGAGATTACTTGTTCCCCTTATGCAATGCATACAAAAAGTGGGAGAATGTTAGGAAAAAGGTGTGTTATACACTTTGCATAATATATTTAATATAATTACTCTTGGGTCCACTTTATGTTGCATGTAACATTGGGACATAAGTTAAGTTGTAAAAATATAATTATTTAATATTGGGGAAAATAAATAAATAAAGTACCCAATATCAAATAAGGGGACATGGTTTTGTAATCTCATGGTTTTATTCACAAGGTTTTGTGTAATACCACTTAGTGGTTTTGTGGGAGCTTGCTTCTATAAAAGCAACCACAAAGGTAGTTATTGAGAGATGCAATTATGCATGTTAGCTCTAGGTAGCATTTGTGAGGGTTTGAAGCATGGCACATGATGTGTGGTTGCATGCTTATTTGCATGGATTGCTTGGAGAGGGCTTATTGCTTCAATGGTGTTCATGGAGACTCTGAAGATGTATTGTAATCTTTATTGCTGAATAATGCATGAGAGATGGATTCTTTTGGAGGCTAGGTTTTTCCCCTCTTGAGGGTTTTCCTAGGGTATATCTTGTGTCATATTTTCATAGGTATGTTGTCTATTCTATTGCATGTGGATTCTGAATACTTAGATGCATAGATTTCCTTTTGGGTTATGTGGAAATTGTTTTTAATTGGCTGCAAGTTTCCAACACCATATTCCAACTTTCACTTCCAATAACCAACACCAAATTCCAACTTTCACCCATAACATTTCAAACCAAAATCATTCACATGCATTTTCGACCAATAGTAATTCATCCACCCAAAATATTGGATTGCAAAACTCATATATGGGACCATATCATAATAAAGTTATAAAAGTAGTGGACACATCATTGAATTAAGTTGACGTCTTGACAAACCAAATGCTTGCACTACAAAGACAAGTGGACAACATGCAAATATTGACAAAGAAAACTTACTCAACACAAAATTTATGACCATACCCTTTTGACAAGAGCATATACATGCCTCCATTTCCTCACAACTATGTTATTCCAAATTTTACCAAGTCTAGAGGAAAGGGAAGTCCTATTGAACATGCAAGAGATTTTCACATGACCTATATAGATAATGGATTTGAACACACTTACTTAATGAGATTGTTCCCAAGGAGTCTCATAGGACAAGCACTCAAATGGTTAGCTTATTTACTTACAGGCATAAGAACATGGGATGAACTAGTCGATAGATTTATGATACACTTTGCTTATAACATTGAAAATGACATTACCATAGCCACATTGTGTCATAGAAAACAAGAAGAAAGTGAATCATTTATAGCTTTATTTCAAAGATGGAGGACTTATATTAGTTGATGTCCTTTCGAGATACCTGAGAAACAAAGGGTTATCATGTTCATTGAAAACTTGGCCACAAAACTCAAATATCAATTGCAAGCCCATTATTGCACTACATTTGTTGACCTTGTCAAAAAAGGCACTACCCTTGAAAATTCACTCATTGCAAAAGGGGAATTTAAAAATTTCAACAAAAATCAAAACACCCAAAGTACCTCAAATGACAAAAGTAAGTATTGGGCTCACAACAAGAATGCCACAAATGATGGGTGATCCCATAATACTGGTTTACAATTTCTAGGAGATCCTGATTTTTGCTGAAATCACATATTTTTAGAAAACATAATGATTTAATCCTTGAAAATTTTCATTTAAAGGATTCCAATTGAAGAGGGTTTGATCAAACCACCTTAGATCAAACCCCCTTGGATAGAACCCCGCTAGTTTTAAATCATACCTATAATAAAGTCTCCTTTACACCTATCAAAATGTTGATAAAAATCCACTTTTGATTGAACTTTTGGGGGATCAAATGAATTCATTTAAAATTTATTTTTTGTATATATATAGTCCTTATTATAAGCTTCCCAAAAAGTATAATTTTAAATAAATTTAATTTTATTAAATTATATTTATTTTTTATTTCTTGTGAATGTAGGTTTTTCACTGAAAATCAAGCTCTCTATTCCACACATGTGGAAAAATAGTAGATTATCAAAACAAATTTTTGAAAAATATCAGTGCACTAGATATTGGAGTCCTTGATCCAACAAAAAAATAATAATTTTGATACATACAAAAAAAGTTATGTTGTACACAGTTTGCCTATGCCTAAATTGTAATTGGTTTGACTTCAAAACTTGATTAAGGAAAAAATATTCAATAAAAAACTATGAAACCAAATTAAAGTGCTAGATATCATAGTTACAAATATAAATTCAAAAAAATTATAATTTTATCTTTCATTGAAAAAAAGTTAAGTTGTATACGGTGAGCTTCACTCATAAATGGTGTTTACTGAAAAAAAACTAGTTTTCGAAGGAGATAGAAAAAGAAGTGCAATCTGATTCCAAAATTTTTGAAAAAAATATATTTAGAATCTATAGAAAAAATGTCACAAATCACTAGTTTGAATCATCTTCAAATTCCTCACGGTTTAGCTGCTATAGGTGCCCGAAAGTCAAGATTTAGTTAGAAAAAATTAGTTCAGTGTCCAGTTTGGCCAAAAATTGTAAACTAGTATTGTGGGATCACCTTGATGGAGTTGTCGATGCAAAGGCCATACACAAAGTTGGCCCCACGATTACCCTTAAAGGGCCTAATGCATAAAAAAATCCACTCATCCCTGAGCAAACAATAAACACAATCCATAATAACCAAGGACAACACCTCAAAGAAACTTTCCACCAAGATGCAAATACACTCCTTTAGGGGAGCCCATCAAATCCATCCTTAAACAACTTTTACAATATAACATCATGCAACTACCAGAGGTGAAACATTATGACTCAGGGCCTTCCAAACCCTCATGGTGGGATGACAAATCCTTTTGTGACTATCACTGTACTAAAGGACACAAAACTTCATCCTGCAGACAACTCAAAAACATAATCAAACACCTTATTGAAAATGGCATCATAGAGGCAGATAACCAACAACCGACCTCCAATAGTGACCATACCATTTAAAAAAATCCTTTGCATGACCATGGGATAGGGAAAGCCTCCAGTTCAGGTACAACGACCAACAACCAAGATAACTTCACCTGTGTCACCTATCACTATACTATAAATAATATTCAAACCTTAGATAACCATGTTAATACCATTACCATCAAGAAGCCACCAAAATGTGCAATGACCACATGATGAACCAAGGTGACCTACAAGGTGCTCCCCCTAAACAACAACAAAAATCCCAATATAATCTCTTAGACCACGTAGGGAAGACACTTACTCAAATATCTATCCTTGAGTTACTTCGCATATCTCCTGAGCACAAATCTATTTTGGAAAAAGAATTGCAAGATAGTTATGTGCCTACCGACCTTGATGTCAATCGATTCCAAGAAATGGTGGGATACTTAGCTAACACCCACCACATCACCTTTTCTAACCAAGACTTCTCCTCGCAAAAGCCCAACCATAATGACCCTCTACACCTAGAAGTCTATGTCAATAAACATAAAATCAGACGAGTCCTGGTAGATGGTGGAGTGGGATTGAACATTTGTACTCTAAAATTGGTTACAACATTAGGTTTTTTGAAGCTTGTGTGAATACAACAAAGAGTATTGTCATAAAGGCTTATGACGATGAAGAGCGCTCTTCCAAGGGTGTCATATCACTACCTATCAGAGTTGGGCCCACTGTATTGGATACCACATTCGAAGTGTTGGACCTGGATCTCCCCTATAACATTATCCTTGTCCAACCATGAATTCATGCTATGAAGGTCATTCCATCCACCTACCGTTAATTCTTAAAGTTTCCCCACAATAGAACTAAGATCACAATAGCTAGTGATCCTGACCTTTTTCAGTATTATAGCAACCTAAGAGGAACACCCGAGCAACAAGTTACAATCAATCAGGAAGCTTCATCATACACTTCATCCCATTACATTGATCCTTCCACTTTAAACAAAGAATCCACTTCCAAAACTCCATCTTCTGATCCCAAGATACAGGTCCAAGATAAGGGGTATGGAGAGTATCATATGAAGACATCCTATTGTATCATTAAATTACCTACACCACCAAAATCCTATGGTAAATTGTCATCTACCAAAAAGGAACCCAAGGTCACTATTCAAGCATCCCCTACTACAAATTTTATGAAATGGGGAGAGTTGAGTAAATAATCTATTAATGAAGAAGATGTCACCACATGGTTATACAAGGAAGAAGAAGAAATTGAACACATGATAGACCAGGTGCATGACATAATCCATAGTTGGAATCGAGACCTTTGGCCAAACCCATTATGGAGCATGCCACTGTTTCTTCCACTGTGAAGGATATTATTGAGGTGGACACACTAGACTTGATTAGCTCACTCACTCATACCATTGTATAGTGTGTGAGGCCTCTAGTAGAGCCTAATGTGGGCGAGACTTCTAGGCCCAGAGTTCCAACCCACCATTGTTGCTCTTGCAGTGATGTTTGCACGTATGATGGTGAGAGAGATCGAAATGCAACTACACAACGTACATCAACTGCAAAGTAGATGGTTATGATAGATGCCTTACTAAATGAAATATTCGGTATTGATACTCAAGTAAAATTAAGCAAGTTCATTTAATTTTCTTTATTAAATTCTATTTTGAAATGTAAGAATAAATTAATTCATAGAATGAATATGATAAAAAAATTAGGAAGTGTTGATGATATGTGCACCATTCCTACAGACCCCTATATGTTTACAATGTTGAGTCCATGGGTATGCAACTAGTATTAAAGAAATAATTATTGCATATGAATAGTTGAACATTATATGAATGATTGTCTCACAACATGCTTTGGATGGCAAGCAGTTTGTCAATTAACCTTCAATCTCGACACCTCACTATTCTCATCCTCAAACAACTTTCACTCAAGTAACCTTTATTCATTAATGGTGTAGTAAAACAATGTTGGCTAGTTTTGGTAAATTTTCATGTACAAATCTAAAATAATGCTTGAAACTACATGAACTTAGATAAGTAGGTTCTTTAAAGTGATGGGTGCAGGAGAATTCATTAGTATTTTAAATAATGCATCATATATTTTTTCTTTGAACTTGTTTTCACTTTCTTTTCAATCTTAGACCCTTTCACATATTAATTTTTCTATCTTATAGCTTTGTTTTTAATAACACTGTCTTTTTTATGATTGAAAACTACCATTTTGTGATGAAAAGACACAAAAGAATATCATTTTAAAGTCTTAAGCTGCCCTTTGTCATGACTCTCTTGAGTTTTATGTGAAGTTAAGTACACTTCAATGAATTCCCTATATCATTTGACTATCCATAAATTGAACCTTGTATTTTCATCTATGATGAAGTGACTACCTTCTTTCCTTTAATGCTATGTTACTCTTGAAGTCTACCCTTTATAACAAATAACTTTTCTTGGAAGCCTTTCATCTCAAATCTCCCTTCCATATCTTCCCTTACTCATCATGGTTTCACTATTCTATGCATTGTTATCTTCAACCACTTACATGCATTTAGTGTCTAAAAGAAATTCATAGATTGTTGTTAAATACTTGGAGACCATTGTACTATTTGTAGTGTAGAAAAAAGTAATACTTTTTCTCACTTATCCTGGGAATGAATAATTAATGATAAAATGTACTAAATTATGCCTTATTTAGGGTGTTGTAAAGTGTTTTATTACAATTTCACACTAATCTAGGGTTTCATTACTTAATTATGGTTAATTGAGGTTAATTGGCCCCTTTAATTCAAATCTAAGCCTTATTAATTGCATTTTTCAAGGATCTATCCTCACACCCATTGGTGATATTGCATGACATTTAACTTGGAAAAGTTGGAGTCCTAGAAATTTGTGCTAGGACCCATTCACCCAAGGTGGTGAATGGGTCCTCGTAACATAGGACACCCCTTTCTTGGCATATTTGAAATGGTTTTTTGATGTTATTTCATCCCCCTAAAGCTTGATCCTACAAAATTGTGCTAGGAACCATTCACCCAAGGTGGTGAATGGGTCCTCCTCACTTAGGACACCCCTTTTTGAATTTATTTGTGTTGGGATTTTAATGATTTTCAATCCTAGATCTGATGTCAGCTTGGATTATTTGAATTTCGGGGTTAATTCTTAAAAATTAGTATAAATATAAGGTTAATTCACATAGTTTCATCTAAGATTTTCAAGAGAGCATCCTTATACTTCACAAGATCATTATAGATCACTTCAAGAGCATTTTAAAGGCATTCAATAGTAGATTAGTGAAGTCTTATTGTAGTCATTGAAGATTATATCATCATGTCAAAGGCATAGTGTATCAAACATGTGGTTGAGCTAATGTTATTGATGTAGCATTGAAGATCTATTTGCAAGCATTGTTTCACATCTAATTCAAGATTTAGATCTACATTCTACATGACCACTTCATGTTAGTTTGCAAATTTACATTCCAAGACATCTCCCAAGGTATTATCATTTCATGTCCTTATTTCATTGTTTCATCATAAGGTTTAATTACCTAAAAGGGGTTTGACTGAGGGAAACCCCTATTCCCTGACAATCAATAAGTTTTCCTCCTCTTGGATGTGTTTTTGTAGGTTTTTAGGTTGCAAAGCAAGATTTGGAGAAAAAAATTCAAAGTTGAAATATTACAAAGTGGTTATCTACACTGCAAGATCATGAAAAGAGATCTATAAAATTTGTTTCAAACTTTCAAGGGCTAAAAAAATAGGATTTGGAAGTGCAGGTATTGAAGAACAAAATCTAGAATTCAATTTTCTGAAACCTAATAGGGAGCCATTTTCCACTAAAGGTGAATGAGTCCTTAGTGAGGCCTCAAGCAGTGTACATCTAGAATCTAGAGTTGCAGACATCAAGGAACAAAGCCCAAATCTCAATTTTTAGAAACCCTAACAAGGACCCATTCGCTATTAAAGGAAAATGAGCCCTCTATGACCTAAAAACATCACATTTTCAACAAGGTACACATCATTTCATCATTCAAAAACTTCCCTTATAGTTTCTATAATAGTCAGGGTTAGTTCTTGATCATTATTTATGCATTTTGGCCCTCATAATTGAGTGAAACATCCCTAGAAAAACATAGTGGCTCATCATCTTGTTGATTCATTTTGGTGAGCCCTATTTTTATATGTTTAATTTTGGTGAACCCAATCCTTTTGAACATCTTAATTTTTTATTTGGAGTACATTAAACCCCTAGATCTTAGTTTTGTAATAGGTTTTCACTAGTTACATTTCATTTAGGGTTCTTTAAAATTGCATTAGTTTGCACTGCATATAGGGGTCTAAATTTGCATTCTTGCATTATTTAAATCTGAAAAGTTTAAAATTTTTCATGCATATTATATTGATTTTGCATAGTGTTTGCATATTAGCGTACTTTTCATCATTCATGTTCAAAAAATTGAGTTAAAATTACATTTTAAAAGGTTTCATATAGGTCATCATTTACCTTTCATTTCACTTGCATTAGGTTATCAAATTCTAGAAATTTTTGTCACAAGAATTATAGTTTGAAACTGGGTACAAAAAAAACACATAAAACAACTTAGAAATTGCAATTTTCACCTTTTTAAAACTTTGATCTAGGACCCATTCGCCCTAGGTGGCGAAAGAGTCCTTGATCAAACCTAAACTGCATTTTCTGACTTCTGAAACTCATTGAAAAACACTTAAAAATTAGTAAAAACATTCCAAAAATACTCATCCAAGACCCATTCACCACTACTAGCAAATGAGTCCCTGATAAGGTCCTTATCTATTTTGTTTGGAGTTTAAAATATCTAATTTAGGCTCTTGTTTGCTGCTATTACATTTTGGTTTCATTTTTTTGGTTTTTTGTTTCATTAAATTCATTGAATCTAGCTTAATTTACTTCATTTAAGGCATTGCTATAATTCAAAATGGCATTTACAACAATTCAGTTTTAGTCTATTGCATAGTGTAATAAAAAAAATACCTTGTTTTAAGTCAAAATCTTAAAATGTTTACATTTATGAAACTTTGCATGATTTGGATCAAAGTACTTTTTACTTTTGCATACATATTGTTTACATTCATGAGCCTTTGCATAAGTTTGATAAAAGCTCTTTTCATTTTTGGATACACATTGTTTGCATTCTTAAAGCTTTGCATAAATTGGATAAAAATACTCTTCATCTTTGGATATACATTGTTTATATTTATGAAGCATTGCATAAGATGGCTAGAATTACTTTTCATTTTTGGTCAAACAATGTTAGTATCTTACCTTTCTAAGCATGCAAAGAAAAATTTCAACTCTCCCACTTATGAGAATTCTTTAGTGAAGGAGAATACAATGGTGGATAATCATGACAATCAAATTTGGTCTTCTCCTAATATCTCTCCTATTCATGAAAAAGATATTTTGGTGTTAGAAGATCAAAACAATGAGAGTTATGAGAGTCATATTTATCTCTCTTCCCCTACCTCTCCTACTAGGGAAGACATTGTTAGATACATGGATGAGACCATTGATACATCCCTTTATACTACTTTGCCTATTTATCCTATTTATGAGAATGATTTGATACAAGATAAACAAGACAATCCAACCATTGATGAGTCCCCTACTTGTGATGAAGTTATTCAAGAAGAAAAAAAATTGAATGTCATGAACATCTAGTTTGCAGCTCTCCTAAAAACTCTCCTACTAGGGAAGATATCATGGTGGAAGAAAATGAGAACATTGAAAATTCCTTAGATGAAGATGATGAAGAGACATTAGACTCCCCTTCACTAAAAGATCATGAAAATAAGGATAAGTCTTCCGAGGTTATGCACATTAGATATCCCTTGAAGTACTCTCCTGAGCCTAAACTTATCATTTATCCACCCTCATGAAAACCACAAGTTCAAAACAAACTTGTGCTTATCTTAGAACCACCTAAAAGGAAAGTTGATAATGATAATGTTTTGTAGCAACCAAGTCATGATACCGTTGCTCATACATATAACACTAGGAACAATATGCAACCAATACAAAAACTCAAACATTCATCCCATTGCCTAACCCTATCTTACCTATTCCTCCTTGTTTTCCTTTAAAAAGTAGAAAGGCATATGATCCTATTGAACAACTTAAGAATACTTCTGCTAAGATATCCTTATGGGACATTATTCAAGCCTCACCTATTTCTCATAACATGCTTCAAAGTACTTTACAACAAGTCCCTACCATTCCTAATGTGCAATCAAATGATGTGGCAGCCAAAGTTAAAGCTATAACTCTAAACAACTTAGACATTACTTTCCATCAAGATGAGTTACCTTCGTTAGAAGGGCAAAAAAAAATGAAGCTTTCATGATAATAGCTCAACATAATTGGATTGGGATAAAGAGAACTCTTGTTGATAATGGTTAAGCCCTTAATATGTGTAGCATAAACCTTTTGGACAAGATTGACATAGAAAAAATCCAAATTCAACCCAACTCTTTATCTATTCATGGGTTTGATAACATAGGAAAAAAATGATTGGTGTGATTACATTTCCTATTAAAGTTGGAAAATTTACATTGAAAACTCCTATCCATGTTATGCCTCATGATATTTCATATGAACTCCTTTTAGGAAGACCATGGATTCATGACATGCACGCAGTGCCTTCAACTCTTCATCATAAAATGAAGTATATCTACAACAACAAAGTACATATGATCAAAGCTAATCCTGAGCCTTACAATGTTTTACACCTTGAAAAAGACAAGGGAAATCCTTTGAAAAAACTAACACCAACTATACAAGTGGTGCATGAAGAAGAAAAAGATAAGTGTCCTAAACCCTTCACAATGTTGTCGATAGAAGATTTGGGATCACTAGGTTTCACACCTAAATTTGATGGGAAACCGAATATTATAACAAAAGATTCTGAAAGGGGAAAATAAAAAGTAGTAATGTCAACACAAAATTTGAAAGCATCCACTTCAACTACTTTAGATGATCAAGAAAACTACACAACAAACTTTGATGAAGCTGATTATGAGCAACCACCAAACCCAAAAGAAATGAAAAATCTTTATGGAAGAGGTTATGAACTTATGAGACAACTTGGTTATAGTGCAAAAGGATGTGGTTCTAGAGAACAAGGTATACATATCCCTATAGAGCCTAACACACAAGAAACAAATAATGGTCTTGGTTATTGTCCCTCAAAAGAAACAAACAAGCCTTCCCTTGATGTCAACACTATTACAAAAGATTCCTTTGAGCTAACTTTAACATTAGTGCATCCTGAATTGATAGACACTAGTGGTCTTGGTTATTTTCCTTTGAAAGAAATGAAAGCAATAGAGAAATATTTGTTTAACATAAATTCCATCACACAAAAAATAAATGATTTGAATTTGATAGATTTTACAACCCCCTGTAAAGGAGAGTACAAAATATCACAATCTAAAGAGTCTTGTGTAAGTATGACACCTTGTACTAAACAAGAGATATATTTGTCACTAAATAAAGGGACATATTCTACTATTTATCAAGAGAGTATCTTGTCGAGACTCCTCCAAGATTGTTTGATATCCCTCCCTCCAAGAACATGAAATAAATTTTATTACAAGAGTTCATTTTGTACATATCATAGAGTTCATGGTCATTCTACTAATGAATATAAGGATTTGAGTAATAAAATTCAACATCTTAAGAAGTGTGGTGCTCTTCCTTGTGTTCAAGCACCTAGTTCCTCTAATTGATACTTATTTTCATGTTTCTCATCAATCATCTCAGCTCATCTTTGTCTTGCATGAAGTGGGGGCAAGGGGTTAGGTAGCCTTGTCTTTGTATGTCACTTGTTCACTGTGTCTTTTGGCTAGTTGACCACCTTCCATGTATATTTAAGAGCAAGCTTGGGATGTGACCGACATACCTTAAGTTGGATTGCATGTGACACACTGAGTTATCTTTAGTTATTGTATTTTGGGGGCAACCCCTTCCCTCCTTTTCATGAAATAACTTTATTTCAGAAACATATGACTTGGCATAGGGTTTTATGAGGAAAGCTCTCATGTATTAAGAGAAAACATTGGATACTTTCAAGTATTTTCTCATAGTAATTTGGTGTTAGCAACCGCTTTAAAGTGGGGGCATACACAATGACATCTTTCAGCATATTTCATGGCGTGATTTTCTTTTTTTTCTTGTGACGTGTCCTTTTCTTGGTGGTGTCATTAGGTTTGATGTCCTCCAAGAGCATGATATTTCTAAGCATACCATCTCCCTTGGTGGGATGATGTTCCTCTCTTGGAGACTTTAGGCATGATTTTCCCTAAGAAGAAGACCTTACATGAACAAAGAAAAATCCCCTTTTAACAAAAAATTATAAACATGACATTCAAAAGCATTCACAAAAGCATTACATTGTGGTGCCATATCGAAGTTGTCAGGAGGATAACTTTGGTATGGTATGGGAGGCTAATATGATTCTCTCATTTTCCATCTCGTTGGGATAACTCACTTAGTGGATGGCTTGAGATTCCACTACCCCAAAGTGAGCAATGCATGTTACAGACAAACAACCCTGTTCGACAGTGTGTTGGAATGGTTGTGCTTGATCCTTTGTGTTTGTTTTTTTTTCTTATTCTTTGATAGGGTATGACTTTGTATCTTTGTTATTGATTCATACTTAATCATCTCAAATGTATACTTTAGTGTTAGTTTTACATGGGGGAAAACTCTCACTAAAGTGGGGGCAAAATGCAGCATAGAAAAAAGTAACCCTTTTTCATGCTTACCTTGGGAATGAATAATTAATGATAAAATGTACTTAATTGTGCCTTATTTAGGGTGCTGCAAAATGTTTTATTACAATTTCACACCAATCTATGGTTTCATTAATTAATTGTGGTTAATTGAGGTTAATTGGCCCCTTTAATACAAATCTAAGCCTTATTAATTGTATTTTTCAAGGATCTATCCCAACACCCATTGATGATATTGCATGAAATTTAACTTGGAAAAGTTGGAGTCCTAGAAATTTGTCCTAGGACCCATTCACCCAAGGTGGCGAGGACACCCCTTTTGTGACATATTTGAAATGGTTTTTTGATGTTATCTCATTCCCTCAAAGCTTGGTCCTAGGAAATTGTGTTAGGACCCATTCACCCAAGGTGGCGAATGGGTCCTCCTCACTTAGGAAACCACTTTCTGAATTTATTTGTGGTGGGATTTTAATAATTTTCAATCCTAGATCTGATGTCAGCTTGGATTATTTGATTTTTGGGCTTAATTCTTAGAAATTAGTATAAATATAAGGTTAATTCACATAGTTTCATCTAAGATTTTCAAGAGAGCATCCTAATACTTCACAAGAGCATTACAGAGAACTTAAAGAGAATTTTAAAGGAATTCAAGGGTAGATTAGTGAAGTCTTATTGCAACAATTCAAGATTATATCATCATGTCAAAGTCATAGTGCATCAAACATATGGTTGAGCTAATGTTATTGATGTAGCATTGAAGATCTATTTGCAAGAATTGTTTCACATCTAATTCAAGATCTAGATCTACATTCTACATGGCCATTTCATGTTAGTTTATAGATTTACATTCCAAGACATCTCTTGAGGTATTAACATTTCATGTTTCATGTCCTTATTTCATTGTTTCATCATAAGGTTTAATTACCTAAAAGGGGTTTGACCGAGGAAAACCCCTATTCCCTAACAATCAATAAGTTTTTCTCCTCTAGGATGTGTGTTTGTAGGTTTTTAGGTTGAAGAGCAAGATTTTGAGAAAAATTGTCAAATTTGAAAAGTTGCAAAGTGGTCATCTACATTGCAATATCATGAAAAGAGATCTATAGATTTTTTTTTAGACCTTCAGGGGCTCAAAACCTAGGATCTAGAAGTGCAGGTATTAAAGAACAAAACCTAGAATTCAATTTTCCAAAATATAATAGGGACCCATTCACCACTAAAGGAAAATGAGTCCTCAATGAGGCCTGAAGCAGTGCACATATGGAATCTAGAGTTGTAGACATCAAGGAACATAGCCTAGATCTTAGTTTTTAGAAACCCTAATAGGGACCCATTCACCAGTAAAGGCGAATGAGTCCTTTGTAACCGAAAAAAAAGTTTTCAACAAGATGTACATCATTTCAACCTTGCAAAACTTCTATTATGATTTCTATAATAGTTAGGGTTAGCTACTGATTATTATTTATGCATTTTGGCCCTCATAATTGAGTGAAACATCCTTAGAAAAACATAGTGGCTCATCATCTTGTTGATTCATTTTGGTGAGCCCTATTTTTATATGTTTCACTATCAAACTATCCTTTGAATATTCTTTCTTCCTTGACATTCCTATCACTGTTATCAATGAAGTGATTGCCCCATTTGAAGCTCTCTTGAGGTCTTGTACACTATCAACAACCTCCAAGACATCTTTCTATTTTTGCTTATGAAAGTCTTATAACTTTTGACATATGACTTCCCCTATCATTTGCCTTGATTCTCATTTGTTGTAGACTATCATATGCCCTTTTTCACTATAACCCTAGCCTCTTTGGTTATTATCCCCCCTTGAATATTTGACTATGCAATAATACAATGAAAATATTTTCCTCATACTAGACTTTCCTATTAGAATTGGGAAAATATGACTATCCTCAATTAGTAGTGGTTTTCCTCTATTTCTCTAGCATATGACAAACTACCCCTTGATTGCATCTCATGCCTTAATCATTGATATTTTATTATCCCAGGTCACCCTTAGGTTCATTTTCCTCATAAGGTATTTGTGGATTTTATTTTTTAATTTTTCTAATGAATTTATTTCATAAGGATCCATAGTACAGTCTTAAATACTCCCCTTAGGTCACAATATAGTTACAATTATTAGTATGAAATGTTTGTTCTTTAATGTATGAATGATGTCCTTTATCCATACTTTCCTCTTTAAAACTTTTCCTTTTTTCTTAAATGGATAAGCCATACTCATAAGACTCATTTAGAACTATGAATAGTCACAAAACGTAATTGAGGACAAACCACATGGTCTTTAGCTTCATTGCAAAGCATAGTAATAGTCATTAAGACTTGATTGAGCACACTTTAAAATACATAAATCACATTGATGAACCACTATCTTAAGGTCTTCATCCAAGGTTATAGTATAGTCACTAAGACTACCAACAATACAAAAGTCTTCATCACACTCATGAAGAATATCAACAAGATCAATTTCCTTCAATAATTATTGCTATCATTTAAAATCACAGTCATAAATTGTATGTTAAGGAAAAATTAAGAATCCTAAATAATGATCATTTATATATTTATCACAATCATTAATGACTATCCTTGCTTTCCTTCTCATAGGATTGTCATTGTCCTTGCATTTACCTTCTTGGTCTGCCCCTCTTATCTTCATGTTCTATCTCTTGCATAGGGGTCATTGTATAGTTGTCAAGACTGCCTTCAAGGTCATCATGTAGTTATGAATTAATGTCGAGGAGGTCATTATAGATTGAAGACTCGACTGTCTTTTGTGAAGATATCATCCTCCATTTTCAGCTTGATGAATGTATTTTCTTCATGAATGCTCAAGAATATAACCCTTCACTCCTTTCATCACAATGGTATTCACTATTATTTTTGTATAGTGATCGATACTAATTCATCAACATGGTTTAAGGTTTTCCTTCATTCTTCAAAAACCTTCCATTATTAAAAGTGACTACTCATTGCATTATTGGTATGACTATCATTAAAATTTTGTTGTGACTATCCCTTTCTACATCAGATTGTTTCTTCTTTTCCATTGTAGGTGTTTCATCATGCATTATGAAACTCTTAACATATTTATTTTGCAATGTTTCATTTTTTCCATATTGAGACCAAAGGTCCTTATCTGCTACAAGTTTGTCTAAGGTAGGTGAATTATATTTTTCATCATGAGGTCTCTCAATAAGACTTTTTGTAACATTCAATGAATATCAACAAGTTCTCCACTATTTATGGATTCCATGGGAAATATATGGATATACACATTCAAAAAAACCCTAATAACTATCCTATAAGCAATCCAAAAATAGACATCAAGACAATGCATAGAAATTTTGCTGGCATATGACATTCATCATTTCTTACCATCAACATGAGACCACATTTCTTTGAGGAATTTTTTCAAAATTTTCACTACCTTGTCTGTGCTTTTAATTAAACAAAGAAACTAATGAAAGTGATAAAATAATCATATATTTTTTCTTTCATTTTCAGATGTTGATATCAGACAACCCAACTAATGTTTGTGGCACAATGGGGCATGGAGTTGTTGTAGTAATAGCTAGTTCTGACCCTTTGAGAGAGGTATGTGATAGATTAATATATTTGACATTATATTTTCTCTTCTATGGTCTATTACTGAAAATTTTCATGATACTTGTATGTAGTTTTGAAACATAGAAAAATAGGAGTATCCTAGGGTTTCCCAAAATGGAAAAGTCGATCCAAAGAGGGAAAAGGGGTCCTACTTCTCTAATTTCATTAGAAAATGAGATCCCAACAAATAATTGACTAATAACCCTTAAGAGAATCAATTCTATGGAGGAATCTTCAGATTTCTGTTTATGTTAGGATGAGGGTCTAGGTCAAACAACACTTTGGGGAGAAAGATGAAAATTAGAAAATCAACTCCAAATTGCAATCTATCACTTGGATCTAGTAGATTATACATAAAAATAAAGGAACCAACAAAGTTTCTAGAAAATATGAGAGGAATAAATATTGTGCACTTGTCACAAAATGTTGTTTCTACAACCCTAATAGGGACTCATTCACCCAAGGGAAAATGGGTCCTGACAAAATTTTATGGAAAACTTTGAATTTGAGATTTGAGTTTGAGACCTACAATTATTCCTTGTAACACTGCACCTTTGCTCTCAGATTTGGATCTGTGACAAATTTGCAAAAAAAAAAAATGTTGTCTGTTGGTGGATAAGGGTTTTCCTCGGTCAAATCCCAAGTTTGGTAATTAAACCTTGATGAAAAACATAGATCTGAAACATAAAATGTGTGTGCAATCCCTAACCTCATTTTTTTCTAAGATTAACAAAGATTAAGATGCAAAGGAACCCTATTGAATTGTGTTATAACAAGATCCCTAAAATGAACATGAACAATGATGAAGACCTTATTTGGAAGATTTCAAATCACTCTAATAATTCACAAAACTAATTATACCTTCCTTTAGGTAGAAATTAGAATGATAATAGAAGATGGAACCACTTAGGAAACAAGTCATTGAGCTTGGTTGAATGTCTTGTGCATCTCCCAAGACCTAGAATCCGTCATGATCCTCTATAGGCATCTATCATCAATCCTTTGGAAATGCTTGATCTTGATATCAAACTGAGCTTGAAGACCTACAAAAACAACCCAAATGCTACTCGAAGACTTCATTTTGAATTCTTGATTATCTTCTCCTTGCTCTTGAATATGAATACTTGATATCATGTGAATTTCTCTTCCTTGCTAGTGAAAAATGAATGTGAAACTTAGTTTTATAGGCTTCCTTTCTAATTTTCCAATTATTAGATATTGAAATCTGACACTTGAAATTTGAATATGAGACTTTGAAATACCACCAAAAATAGGTTTAAATTTGAGTTCAAGGCACTTAATGAGGATCCATTCACCCATGGGCAAGTGGGTCTTAACCTAAAACTTCAGGACTCCACAAATGTTGGGGAATTAATTTGATCAATAGAAATTATTCAATGTGGGTTGTGGTGTCGGGAAATAAATAAAATAGGCCTTGGGATACATAATAAAGGGTATTATGGGCCTATTAATGAGGTTTTAAAATGCATAAATGAAAAATTGTTGATGGGTATTTTTGCACTTCTCAACATAGATAAAAGCACAAGTGCAATGTCTCTTAAAATGTGAAAATATGCAACTACGTTTCAGGCAATTACCCCAAGGTCTCTTGGGTGTCAGGTCATGACAATGCAAGAACAACTTAGTTGATTATTGTGATTTTTTTGGTAATCACAAGGGGGATTTATGGTTTGTTGAGAATAGGGAGTTTGAGTCTACAAAGAGAGTTTTATAAATTCTAGAAATGATGCTCTATTGTTGCAAGTTCAAGACAACAAACTTAAACTCCTTTTGTTCATCAGATTTGGCATTACAGTGATGCTAGAACTTGTCTTTAACTTCAGATTTCAAAGAAAGGTCAAAAGGGAAAAAGGGTTAGAGGTTTCCTAGACCTGCAACTAATGATGAATAGTAACAATGGAGGATGCTACAATGGATAGAATTTCCAAAAATGAATCCTACTTAACTAGGGACAACCCACAGTCTCATAGAATTAGTGCAATCTTCAAGGGGTCTTTATAGATTTTCAGATTGCATATTCACCTTCAAAGCATGAATCACAATTGAACTCAAGTGCGGAAAAAGAAATGATGCTCAAAATAAATTTACACAACAGTTTATTATCAATAAACAACAAAAAGTATGAGCTAGAAATGCATCAAACACCATAGCACACATCCACCATTAAAGCACAACATAAACTACCAACTAAAAATAACTTAAAACTTGAAATAATAAAGCTGAAATACACTGTTTGGAGATAGAATCATGTACACATGGAGAAGAATACACAAGAAACCATAAATTCAATGCTTTTGTCATATATTTTTTTGCAGTATGTCTTTACACAACAACTCATCTCTCCCTTTGAAAATGAGAGGATGCCCCTATTTATATTTTTCCAAAAGTGAAATGAATGGACAATATTTAATTACAATGGATGGCTTAGATTCATTCTCACTTAGGGTTTCACCTAGCCCCAATATATTATAATATAAAAATAGAATTTTGTCTTTTTCCCTATTTTGTCTCCTAGTCTATTTTGTCTTTAGTTGCATCCAACCTTTTAAGCTACTTTAGCAAGTATTCATCATCAATGATGGGATTTCCAGCCTCCTTTTGTGTTGTTGCATATTCTACAAACTTGTTGATCATGGATAGCAACTTCTTTTCTTCGGAGAGCTTAGACTTGAGGATCTGAAAGGTTATATTTTTTATTCTTTTAGTGATTTGATCCTAGTGTTTGATGCTCTTTCGTGTAGCCTTGATAACCTGCTCTAACTCGATGAAGGTCGTCGCAACAAAATCCATAAAATCTGGCGATAGCATGTCGCTAGCCCCCTGTTTCATTTTCTTGTGAAATAATGGCTTAATTAATATTCTCCAAATCTAGCTCTAGCATGAGTATCTCATAATCTGTCATCATCTTTAAATAATCTATGCTATCCATTCGGTGTTCCACAACCAATTCATGATCAATCTCTAATTTGTGCAAGACCTTTTCCAAAATCTCTTTCCTGTAATCAAGATTCATTAGCCACATCTCGACTAGCCAATGATCTTTGGGTAGTGCTATCTCCTTTTCCCATGTTTCCTAAGAGAGCTTGAGGATGCTCTCTAGCTTAGCATGGGTAATCCTATATAGCTTAGGGAACTCCTTGCATGTATTCATCATTTCCTTTACTTCCTTTTGCAAGTTCCAAAATTTATTGTACACTTTGGCTGCATGTCGAATGCCCATGTCACCATTGTATAACACTCTATGGAACTAGTCTATGATGGACTTGGTCCAGTTTTTTATTTTCTCCATTTTATTTATCTCCTCATTTGAAAGCAAGGAGGGTGCCAATGATTCAGTTGGAGCCTCTTCTTCTATGGAATTCCACTATTGAATGTAAGCAGTAAGGTTTTCTACTTGTGCTTTCATCTCTTACTTTGTGGACTGGTCCTTATTATTCTATTGTATAATGGTGGAGATAGACCTCTAGAATTCATCGATCTTCTAGTCTCGAGTGACAGGGCCTAGGTTGATAGTGGATATACGATAATATTTGCACTGTATTTTTCTTGCATCCTTGTTTGCCACAGGAGTGGCTATTTGTAGTGTGTGGGACCCAGAAGCGTTAACCATGATATGGGTTCTGATCTTTGGTTTCTTCTCCTTGCGGGTCCTTATCCGAGCTCTAGCAAAAATTGCTTCCAATTGGGCCTTGGGATCAACAACTATGGGAACCTTCTTCTTTAACTATTGCTAACAACCATGTGGGGACTTCTATTTGTCATTTTGGTGATTCATGATCACCTTCATCTTCTCATTCCTTATGGGATTCATCTTCCTTGTCCACGTGAGCTTCTTCATCATGTCCTTCCTCATTCATCTCCTCTTCTTACATGGCCTTCTCTTTATCGGGCTTGGTGACTTCTACATTTATCTGAACAATCTTTTCTTCTAATGTTGCCCCCTTAGTTGCTTCAAACTCATCCTCAACATTCTTCTTTGGGGACTTGGTAGTTTTCTCTTCTATCTTGTCTTCTTCTTTATGTATTTCTTCCTCCCTTTCTAGAGACATTTCTTCTTGCATCAAGCCCTTATCTTGGCCAATTTGTGGAGGTTCCTCAATTATTTTCACATCCATTTCCACATCCATTTCCCCTTCTTTGGAGTGATGCTCCTTGAGGCCTACTCCTAATCAGAGGTCTCAACTTCATAATATTCATCAAGTTTATCGTCACCCTCCTCTCTAGAGCTTTGTAGCCCTTCTTCATCAGAAGCCACCTTATCAATATTTATGCTTAACCTGCCCTCAGGATGTTCAAAATTATCATCTCGGTTAGAATCTTCAGGCTCATCAGTGATTTATTTCACAACCTCTTTGTGTTGCTTCATGGTGAGCCTCTCCATTTCTTCTGAAAGTTACATTGTGGCTTCCATTTTGGACTATTTAGTAGGTGGTGGAGGGAGGGGCAAAGGGACAACAAGTTGATCCATTAGTGCATGAACCTTAAGATTGAGGATTACTCCATAGAGCTCAATGGGCACATTCTACATATAAGCCATGAAGGTGTGTGATAGGGTGAGAGGCGCCATAGAGGTTGATGGTTGGGAAGGCAGTAGAGTGAAAAGAGTAGGTAGTGGAAGTGGGAGCAAGGAGGACAATAGTGGGGAAGTAGTGGAAGAAGAAGAATCCAATACCATCACCAAAATAGTGGGCAAGGCAGAGGTGAGGTGGACTGAGATGTCCACAATGGGCAGAGATGAGATGGGAAAATATTTGGGAGTGGAAGGGGATGATGTGGTGGTGGCAGCAATAGTTGTTGATGGAATGGTAGAGGTGGTAGGTGGTGGTGAGCGAGGTCGCTCAAATTCTTCTTCCTCTGAATGTGAGTGTTCCTCCTCCTGGATAGTTGGCATCTCAAGAGTGAATGTCCTTGTTCTCTTTACCCTCTTTGATGGCTGGTCTTCTATTAATTTCCTTGTATAAACCTTTTGCTTGGGCTGGCGTTTAGGTGCATCTTTCCTCTTTTTGGATCAAGTGATAGGTGGTGACTTGGGAGCTTCACTCAAGGAACTTGTAGCTACACTGCTATTTGTTTCACTCTCAATATCATCTGTAAGTTCTCTATATGTGAGCTCTGCACCTTTCTCCTATAGTTGAGCTATTTGTCCATCAGTCAATTGCTTGGTTTTATGTTCAATGGGGTGAGTGAGAATATCTAGGTTGGTGACCTTTTCTTCGGTCCAATCAATGACTAGCAGAGGCATATCATCCAAGGCATTGTACCTTTCATCTAAAATATTGTCATCTTCGACAAACTGATCAAGAACAGGAAATAAATTAATGGAATTCACAAATTGGTCAATCATCCTCATGTAATGCCACATCTGAACCTCCTTGTCATCATCACAATTTGCTAAGAAGTCTTCAACGTGAGGTTGGTGGGTGTGTTGTCTCCCAACTAGTTTCTTTAGCTTACAATGAGGATCCACGCTCCCCCTATCTGTGTGTAATTCCAAGTGGTATTCTACCAATTCCTTCTTAAAGTGTTCAAAACATTGGGAAGCTAGGCAAGAGTACATTCCCTGTCCAAATGTAATGGGATATGGGACCCCCGCTCGGTGCTTATCGCTCAACAATGTATGGGCAATCTGCACTACTGAGTAAGCTCTAACAAAATGATCCAGTCATTGGGGTAGTGTGGAAACCGGTAGGGTGTTCCTGAGAACCCTTCTACTTTGATGTATGTGAACTTCAGGAAATGGATAAATGGATATCCAAAACCCTTTAGGAGTGCCTTGGCACTGTGTGTCACTCTTCTTTCATTGTCCCCTCCCAAGGTCTGGATGATATGCCTAATGAAGAGATCATTCACTCTTCTGTATTCCCTTTTGAGGTTCTTGTATTGTAATTAGGGGTAGCAGTCAAATACTTTAAGCTCTCCTTTCTTGGTTCCCAATGTTCCTGCATAGAATAACCCTTTATATGGGAACTTGACTACTAGAAGATAGACCAAGTACAAAGTCATGTAGAATTGTGAGGTCTTCTTCACTGCCACAAATTGATCATGTAGGTTGTTGCTTATCAACTTGACCCAATGGAATTTGGCCGTGCCTCGAAGGATTTCTTCCACAAACTAAAACATCCATTCTTCAAAGAAGGTGGCAGTAGGAAATCCCATCACTCTACTTAGGAGTATGACTAGGTCATGATGTTCTTCCAAGAAGAAACTTCTATACAAATTTTGCGGCACCTTATTAGCACTGCTCCTTTTTTCCTTCAGCCATGATTGGTTGATCATTCTTTGGTACCCAAGAGTGTCTTGCTGCCAGAATTGTTGAGCGAAATCCTTTTCCACTTCCTCCATCTTCTCAAAGGTTGGGATGCCAAAATTATTTCCAATAGATCTGGTAGATAAATCTGCTAGTACCCTTCCATCTTTGGCAATTATTTTCTTAGTATCAGTGTGGTAGCATTCCCAACAAGCCATTACTAACTCTGGAGAAATCAGTGTGGGAGGGAAGCTGACCGCATTTTAAAGGGCACTTTCCTTTATCTTTCAAGCATCCTCTATGGTGGGATTGACTATCACCCTATTCTTGAATTCATCTATGTTTATGTGCCCAAGGTTTGTGTCAGATACTCTGTCCCAATTGGACGCAAGCTTAGAGGTGCACTCCACCTCATGAAACTGGTGCTTCATCTGCTCCTTCTCTTCCTTCCCCCTAGGGGTTCTTGTGGGTTTCTTTCCTTTATCAACCTTGACTACTGGCTTCTCCGATGGCCCCTCAGTAGGTTCCATAAATCCTACACCCAAAAAATATAATAAGTGCATTTACATATAGAGGCAAAAAATGTTATCAAAATCCTATAAATTCAGTGTTAAATGCATTAATATACCCTCCAAAGATCATAATATCCATCATAATTTACCATTCAAAGCTCATTCGGGCAATTTGCAAGGATGCAGGTCTGGCAGTGTGGGTTTCTACCCTACAGAAGCCATCATGAAGCAAGCCATTAAGGAACGACATTGGAGCCATGAAATCCCACAAACAACCACCCACAAGAAAATTTCCACATGGTATATTTGTAAGGTAAATCTTGAGCTAGGTCATTCGGTACATGTGAAAATAAGTGGTGAGGCACCTTCAATTGTTTCCCTTTATCAAATCAATCCTTTTTTATTCATGTGTATGTGAGTAATTTGGGTGTCGTAGGTGGGAAAGCTATCAGTGTTTTGTTGTTAAAGAATGGCCAAAGGTGGACAACATCCTGCATGTGGAGTTTTGCATTGTGGAATCCGCATGGAAATTTTCCTTCCCAAGTTCTATAAATTTTCTAAGTTGGAGCTCATGGAGTTAGGTAGTGCGAGAGCTGCATGTCAGGTTACCACTAGTTCATTACAGTTAAAACAATGGTGAAAGGTTGGCACCCTCCCGCATGCAGAGTTTCACATGATGGGGCCCCAAATTTTTTCCTTACTGCAAACATTTTTAGTGTGTGCATGAATTTGCATCTGGTTCATTTAGCTCAAAGGTCAGATCACCTTTTAGAAGTGTAGCAATCAAGCATGTAGGCATCATGTAGTGGTGAACTATTGGTTTTTCGCCACAAAGGAGTGGCTTTAATAGGGCGAAATTCAAACCGTAGTGGCCCGCATGAGCGGACCCATTGAAGTTGTTTGTTGGTTCATTTGTTACTTGTGAATTTTTCATAAAGATGGCATTGGCTTGCTCGAAGTCTGCATGGAGGGAAGATGGGTTAGTTTTTCCATTGAGGAATGTTGGTGGAGTGACAACCACCCACAAGTAGCAGCCCACAGAGGCAGACCTGTCAAAGTTTTTTGACTCATAACTTTGTTAGAAAACCTAAAGTTTTATGTTTGGGGTTACATTTCTTGTGAAAATAGCAAGGCAGAGAGGTGTGGATGCTTCGTCATTAGATAACGATGACCAAGTGTTGGTGGGCCGCATGAGGAGACTTGCAAGGTGATTAAGGCTTAGCCAAATTTATAAGATATTGGGTCTAGTTCACTCATGGAAATGGCAAGGACATGGCCTGTGGAGCGGGTGGATGTGAATATTTTTCTGCTATAGCAATGCAAGTGCAGAGATGAGATTCTGCTCAAGCGAACATGCAAAGGACCCTTTCCTTCAACAACTGCGAACCTTATGATTTTGAGATTCCAATTTTGTGATAAGTGATGCAGGTTTAGCATAGTCGGATGTGAGGTTGGTTCCACCATTAGGGGAATGGCTATAGGTAAGTAGATTCCCACGCAAAGGGGGGGTCATGAAAACTACCAAGGGAAACCCTCATGTTTGATGAAATAAAAGAAGCATAATCCAAGTGTGTAGACCTACCAGTATTGGCTTCGAATATCATTTGATTGGCCCTCTAAAATAAATTTCAATCTTGAATGAGACTAGGATTCAAGAGATTTTCTTTTAAATAATATAAAAACCTAGACGTAGGACCCTTTTAATAGTTAAATTATTGGTAGAGGAAAATACATGAATTCATACATCTAATACCGCATGGGAAATTGAGATGAATCTGGTTTGAATCCGTCGAAATGCCCTACGTGCGTGAATGCTTTCTTTTCTCTCTTCAAATTCAAAAATTTTGGGTGAAAATGATAGATGGGAGGTGGCATATTTATAGGAAACTCACCATTAATGCCCCCCATTAATTGTAGGTACAACAGGCATCAGATAGGTAGGGTACAGAAACTCGTGCCGACGCAGACGCTTGATGGAATCCTAGACGAAGGAATAAGGTGCAGAGCTCACAATGCGAGTGGAAAGTAGGGGTTGGCTACCACTTAGTGGCAAAACAAAAGCAATGATCCACATAAGGTGACCCACAACTAAGGCTCTGCAAAGCCTGATGGATGTAGCAGCCAAGAATGAAGGGAAGCCCACAACAAAAACTCTGCATGGAGCTAGACTTAGTGAATTTTGGATAGGTGATTTTGGTCAAGGTGAATTTAATGACTTTCAGGCATATGACCAATTTAGGCTCAAAAATAGGGACACGCAAAATGAGGCAAAAGAAAAGTGACTCGGTGAGAGAAAAATAGAAAGAGGGGGTCCCCAATCTGAATGGGGTGTGTGTGCTATAGGCACAACAAAAAGGTCAATAAATAGGTCCAAATAAGTGTGAAATTGTACTTTCTCCTAGAAAGGGGTACAATTTTCTACACTACATTTAGTCCCCACTTTAGCAGCCATATGACACTACATGCATATGCAAGCTAAGGGAATTTGAACAATAAAATTTATAAAAGGGATACTCATTGGATTCATTAGGGAGAATGAAGCCCCCACTATAGTTATCTACAAAACCATAATGTTAGGAACCACATCCTGCAACACAAATTTGTTATTCATTCAAAAATCCTCTTATCAAACTTCTATGAAGAATCAAATTTGAGGGTAGATATATGCCTCCTTATTTTGCTTGCTTTACGGAGGTGGAATCAAGGTAGCCATGAAACCACATCGAATTGCCTATGTCTTACCATATGATATTTCCAAGTACAATACCACATAGTGATAGACATTCGATGAGATTAGGGACTGAATTATAAATACAACGTAACAAACGTTATAAAAAATGGAGTTCTCTAGCCCCCAATATGTTGATTTGAATGAAATATAACCAATGTAAAATATGCATCTCTTTAATTAAACTAGGTATATATGAATGAAAATGACATTTTTACCTATCATTTTGACATTTACCTCTTTGCATTTTTCTTTGGTGTAGAGTGCTCCAGGATGCCTAGCAAACAAACTTACAGGCCTCCCAAACTTGAAATTCTTCATGATGAGGTGGCACGTGGCACAATTCGGCCTATGGTGAGTGGATTTTTCTATGATTTGTCTTCATTTCTGTGCATTTACAATATTTTTTTTATCTATTTTTAGTATTTTTAGGACCCTAGAAAAGAAAGTCACAAAGCATCCCTTGTTGGCACAAAGTGTCCAAAAATGTCTAAATTGTCCAAGATCCCCCATCCAAAAATGGCACATATGTCCAAGTTGGTCATACTTTTCTTATTTCCCTATTTAGATCCCTCCCCAAGTCCTATAGCATCTTAGAGGAAAAAAAATTGTTTCCTTCAAAAACTCATCACATGACTATCAGAGGATTAGATTAGTATGCTACAAGATACAAGATTATTCTGGGTGTATTCCATTCCACTGATGAGATATCATGATGCCATGTTGCTAGCCCTAGTAGAAAGATGGGATGCAGATACATATACCTTTCATCTACCTACCAAGGAGATGACCATTACATACAGAACATACATTGTATCTTGCGGTTACCCATCCGAGGTGAGGTTGTGCACTCAGCTGATGAGCGGATATATGAGGATATGTGGGATGATATCTTTTATTGTCTAGGGCACTCCATCTGAGAGTCAAGCGTCAAGACTTGCATTGAGCTCAGATGGTTACTACACGCATGGATGCCACTAATCTAATGCATTATGATCATTACTACAACACTCACATTGGCTTCTGATGGAAAAAGTGCTCACTTAGATGGAGGACTAGTTCACATTATTCAAGACATGGAGCAACATAGGACCATCTACACCTGGGGTTGCAGTATGTTGGCACATTTGTATTATGATCTAGGATGATTTGTTTACTAGGAGTTGGATAGTATAGTGCACTTTACACTCTTACAGGTTTGGCATTTCGAGCATTTCACATGCACTAGACCCACATGATATCCTACCATAGCGACCATGGGCTACCCACGGGCCTAAAATTATTCATTGAGGTGGGCATGGCAAGAGGGTGACTTGCTACACTAGCATGTCAAATTCGTTCGATTGGGTGAAGGTGATATTTTATGGAGACCATATCTTAGGATACCATAGTGGGTAGACAAGAGACATGAGCTAGAAGGACTTCAACAAGATTAGTTTGTATTGGGATGACACGACTATATATTGAGACCTTTCTATTATGATCATGTTGTGCTCTAGTTTGATAAGATATAGGTTCCATCATGGGATCAACCCAGGTTCATACGATCAACATGGAGTTTCCCTAGACCTAGAGACACTCATAGTCTTACTATTGAGTATGTCTACATTAGTGACTTAGAGGATGAGGACCACAACATGCCCCTAGTCTTTGATGCTGATGACGTAGGTACTACACTAGCCTATGACCAGTGGTGGGTTGGAGCACGACCATCCCATGTCTTTCTTAGACATCACCTTGTGGGCCATGTAGGTCTTCTTCTCGGGCGTAGAGATGATAGGGACGATGAGTAGGTCGACAGGGATACAAATGATGATGACATAGTTGTAGACACGTAAAATATACTGATTGACATTGTGCACCTAATCCTGAATTACTAACATCGTTTCTTCCTGACTCATCCCTTGGTTTAACCATTTAATCAATTCTCCTTATTTGATTAAATTCATCAATATTCCTCTCATAATTAAATAAATCATTTTGTCTAATTAAGTCAATCCCTTTTGTTAATTAAATCAATCCATCTGATTTAATTATCCCTATTTAATTAAATAATCAATTTATTTGATTAAATATCTAAAGTATATCTATTAAATTAAATAAATTAAAACCTTATTTGATTTAATCTAACACCATCTCTTTTAATTAAATAAATCAAAAGCCTTATTTAATTAGCCTCTTGTCATATTCCTCTCTTAGTTGATTTAAATAAATCCATAAATTTGAGTCAAATAGGTCACATCATCTAACCTCTCTCATTAAATTAATTAAACCTTAATTAATTTAATCTCATCTCATGTCCCATCCTCTAGATTTTGCAAGTTGCACATAAAAATAGATTTAATTCATTTATTAAATTTATATTTTCCTCACAAGGCATCTTTTTGGAATATTCTCTCAATTTGATTTCAAAAATTCCAAGTCAACATGTACATCCAACAAGTCAATAAATTCATCTTACATGTCTTTTGCCTTGAGCCAAGTGGCATTTATTGCAATTTCTCTTCCCTCTTGCATGTCATTTCAACAAATTTGAATTTCAAATGTTTGCATTTATTGGCACAATCCCCAAATCTTGCACATCCTTCACCCATTTATAGCTTGACAAGTGGCATCATGCCATTGGATGAATGTTAGTCCCACATTGCTCAAATTTGGACATTCATCCATCTTGAAATTCTATAAATAAAGTGCTCATATGCTCATTTCATCATCCACAATTTAGGAAAAGTTACCATGCTCAAATCATTAGCAATCCTCATCCCTTTTTATTGAATCATAGCTAGGTTATGCAGATTTTCTTATTGGAGCATTCATCAACATCAACAAAGTGGATCAAATCTCTTCAACATATCGAAGCTTGCATCTTAGGAATTGGGAAAGGGCCAATTTTCACATCAAATTGGCACCAATTCCCCCATGGGATCATGTGTTTGCTTTTCTAATTAGGATTTAATCTTTGTTTTGTCATTTTCATTGTGTTATTCACTATTTTCTTCCTAATTTGAATGTTGTAAATGGATTTCATGGGGAATCCTTGTTTTAGCTTGCAATTCCTTGTACTCATTTACTGATGTTGTTTTGCAGGTACCAAGGTTGGGGTTTGCACATTTGGTGCTAGAAGGAGGGCAGCATCTCACTTTCAATCAGTTTTTCCCAAAATTTCAGCATTTTTTCCTCACACACACAAAATTCTAACGTTGAGAGCTCAACGTCGTTATTTTCGTGTTGTTGTCTCTTCAGCGTCGCTATATAGCACTGCGGGAGACTCAAAGAGCGATGTTGGACTTGTCCCACCAAGAAAATTTAAATTATAAACTCCACCATTGGGCTCGTTGACTCACAAACATTTTCAAAAATAATCAAACTACGACGCTGGGTGAAAAGTGTGACACAGTTAAGCTCTTTGTCCTGACACAGAGAGTAAAAAGGGGAAATTTAATTTTAGGCATGTGTTATTTGATTAATGATAAATTTGTTCTCTGTTTTCTACTTTTTTGTCTCTGTATTTTCTAGAATCTGATTGGTTTTTCTTCCTTGTAGGTTGGAAATCGAAATCGAAAGAAGGAGAAGCATGAGGAGGGTGTTTCATTAAATCAAAGTGTTTTCTTAACACTTTGTTAAGAAATTGTTATCTTTTTCTTCCTTAGGACACTAGTTTTCATTTGGGTTTAAAAAGAATCTTTCAATTTCTTCTTGCAAAGGTTAAAATGAACATTAGGACCACAACATACTAGATTTTGTTTCTTGGAGTAAAAAATTGAACAAAATGTCTTTCACTTGTGTTTTGGTGCTTAAAAGGAACTCACATTTTGCTTTGTGGATTTAAAAAGAACAAGTGCAACTTTGTTTTTGTGAAAGCTTACTTGAACTAACCTCATTGAAAAAGGACGTATGCACTTCTCTCGTGCTTTATAGCGATCTTGAGAATCAAAAGGCCTTTTTCATGATTTTAGGTTAAGACAAAGCAATCACCTCCACACTTCGATTTGGGTTTAAAATTGAACAAGATCTTGTGCGAGTGTGAGTGGGGGAATTTTTGTGTATATTCTCTCTCTTTGTTGCCATCAAAGATTGATCGAGTTACGGATTTTGTTTTCACTCACTTCTGTTTATCCTAGAGGGCCTGCCTTGGGGAAAAAGTACTCACCCAAAGGAACGACTCAACTGTAACACTCTAAAGCCAAGAGTCTTTCCAACCGGGATATAAATGTGGATATTGGAAGAAACGCCAATATCATGTGGTTGATTCTGACAAGATGGATCCAAAAGGGGACTCTTGCCGTATGGGTCAATCTCCACGAACGAAAAGTCCTTATTAAAACCCATGTGCTAGAATTTTCAAAAATCCTTTAATCTATTTGTTGGTGCAAGAACGGTCGTTCTAAAGCCACCCCACACTTTTACCGTCTTTTAGTAGAAATGGAAAACATGCCATGGGAGTTTCATGTGTGTTGATGCTTGGCTGCCCCATATAAGTGAGTGTCGTGGAGGGGAGCTAATGGGGTCAAGCATCTAACCATTCACTAAAGATAAGTGTAGCTGGACTTGTCCAAGTGGGAATCCAACAAATATTGTCTTTCACATCCATAGGGTTGTACTTATTCTTGGGTTACAAAATGCATTGCTTGATTAAAAACATCTCAAAAACAATCACTTACATCATCCAAATTTCAAACCCTTTTGGAAGACAAATATACTTGACTCAATCCATATGTTATTGCTTTCCCTTGGGATTCACATCCTTAGAGGTTTCTAAACATTGGATCACATCTCAATTTGTCTACTTAAGTAAACAATAGGAAAACCCTTGCCTTGAGTTCATCGAATTTCCACATAACATATCTTGTGGGGTTTAAAGAAATTAAGACATTGGGCATCTTAGTTTGAAAAATTAATCATAAGAAAGTGTTTTTGATAAAATAAAGCCATTAAGAAAAGCTAAGAAAAATGAACTTTCATGTGTGTTGAAGACTCATGATTCCAAAATCCAAAGCAAAGATTATTGTTTCAAAATCCAAAAATGTGTGTTCAAATTAAATCATTCTTTGGTCACAAATGTCTATAGGAAGCATTTGCATGTTCTTCAATACCTAGGTCTAGGCAAACAAAGTGTCTTTTTAGGTTCATCTTAGGATCAAAAGAAAATCAAAAATATTTTTCATTCATCCCTCAGAACATCAAAACAAATCCATCTCATCACCACCTTTTGGGAAAATCTTGAAATCATCCTTGATACTAGGCTTTGTGGCAAAATCAAAATCATCAAAATAATTGAGACTAAATCCTTGAAAACATTATCAAAATCACCTTTGGCTAGGTATATGTGGATGCATCCTTTTGCATATGCTTAGTCAAAGTTATCAAAATCATCTTGTCTAGCTTAGTATATGTAGATGAATCCTTCTTCATATACTGAGTAAAACTATCATCTTGTTTGAATAGGTATGGGTAGATGCATCCTTCTCCCCACACATATTCAAATCATCATCCCTTGAAAAAATCTATTCCTTAGATCATCATCCAGCATCTTAGGGTCTTTTTTGTTCAAAATCCAAATCCAAATCCAAATCAAAATCTGCAAGTCCTAAAAGCCTAGTATCTCATTCAAGATTTATCAAAATCCAAAAAGATTCGTATCATCCATCCCTAAACATCATCATCATATCATCACATTTTGATCCTCAAGACATCCTAAAGCTTTCTACTTTGGACATAAAATAAAGATCAATCCAAAGAATCAAGAGATTCATCTCTCCCATTCTTAAAAATTAATCCTCATTTTATGGTTCAAACTAGATCTCAATACAAGAAGAGCATGGAAGCCAACAAAGAAACACCCGCTTCAAGTGATCTTAGTCAAACAAACGTTGGAATGAATCCCGCCGAATCAAGCAATTCTTTGACCATCTCATCATCCCAAAATCCGCAAGAAGAAACCCAAGGAGAAGATCTCACATTGGGGATGTCTCACAAAGAAATAACTGAAATGCTCCAAAATCCAGACAACCATAGAATCATCAACATCATGATGAGGCTTAACCCTTCGTTATACATGCTTGAATTAGCAAAACAAGGGGCCAAATTACCTTTGGATTTTGACATAAGTACCATAGTGGAGACATCATTTCCTCCAATCTCATCCACCATTCCCATCTCATCTACACTCCCATCCCAAAACATCACACAAAACATTCTGCAAATCACAACATCTTTTGCTCCAACCCAACCCAATGTTAACAAGGGAAATACATTTCTGAATGCTCTTCAAGCACACCCCCTTGTTAATAATCAAAACTTGGATGAAAACACCACTGTGGATCAAAACATATCCAAAAACCCATTACATATGAATGTTCCTCTCACTTTCCATCATGATCCATCATCATCATTTTTCCACGCAACACCTCAAAATCCTCTCCTCACAAATTCACAAGGGGAGGGAGATATGTTCGGACCAAGGGGCATCTTCGATACCACAACATTTTCACTAGAACTTGCACCCCTCACATTTCCACCTCTTCCACCATTGCCATTATCATCCACACCACTCCTTGGTTTAGGGCTTCCCCCTCTACCAAGTATCAATCAAACCACTATCTCGAATACCAATCAAAGCATTATGCCAAATGCTCAAAATATGTCATTGATATCGCAACAACAGACGACAAATGCACAAGTGATTGCAACAAAATCAAACACCCCCTTAACATCGCAAAACATGGTCTCTCAAGGACCAACCACATCAATAGCACCATCCATCACTCAAAACACCAACACCACCTTCACAAACACCATTCCAAATCCACCACCACCCCCACCACCACCAACTTCCACCACATCAAGCCAATACAACGCAACATTGCAAGCTGCTTTCCAAAGAGGATACCAACAAGTTCAGAAACAAAAAGCTGAACAACTAGCTGCTTAGCAAGCTATGCAAGCTTCACAAGTTGCCCAAGTTGCACAAGCTGCATTACAAGTGCAACAAGTGCAACAAGCCCAAGATTTATTGCAACAACAACAACAAGCATTGCAAGCATTACAAGCACAAAAGACTGATCAAGCACAAGGTCTATTGCAACAACAAGCAGCACAAGCACAAGCCATACAAGTGCAATCTCGAGTGCAAGCTCAATATCAGGCACAAAAAACCCAATATCAAGCACAACTCCTTGCACAAAGACAAGCAATGCAATTGCAAGCATATCAGGAAGCAATCAAACAATATCAAGAGCAACAAGAAGCAGCCGAATTGGTAGCCCAACAACAAGCATTGTTGGAACAACAACAAGCGCAAAAACAAGCACAAATCTTAGCACAGCAACAACAAGATCAACAACAAGCGTTGTTCATACAAAAGCAGGTGGAAGCCTACCTCACTCGACAAAACATACAGATACCATCGAAAAACACATCGACCAACCCACCCATCCAACCCGCAATCAAAACACCCCAAAACACTTTCATCCCACCCCCTAATCTGCAAAATGATGTAACAACACAAATCAGGTTTCTCTCACAACAAGTGCTCGACCTTCAATCAGGGTGAACAACCAAAACACCAAGCAACTTGTGTCCCTATCTATTTGATAGGAGCTTAGTAATGAAACCATTCCCCAAGGGATTTGAGATCCCCAAATTTGACAATTATCGAGGGACGGGAAACCCTGAAGATCACATCAGGGAATTCTAGGTTCATTGCATGGAAGTCACATATGACGATACTTATCTGATGTGACTATTCCCTAGGAGTTTGGCAGGCCACACTATGAAATAGTTTTCTCGCCTACCTTCAGGCATTAGAACATTCCAAGAAATTATGGACGCATTCATAAAAAACTATGCATGGAACATTGCAATGGATGTTAGTCTAGAAGAACTCTCCACTCTAAAACAAGGAAAGGGTGAGTCATTTGCCTCATTTCTACAATGATGGTGATCCAAGGCCAATTGGAGCAAGTGGACCATGCCAGAAGAACAAGAAGTTTGCACCATCATAGCCAACCTTGAAGGCCGCTTGGCATTCCATTTCAAGGTTTAGGGAATCACCACATATGATCAATTGATCCCCAAAGTGCTTGGCATCGAAAGAGCCCTCATGACTCAACCCGCGGAATCAACATCATACCCCGAACAACAAAAAAACCGCCCACCATCTAATTACAATGATAAACCTCGCATGTGGGCAAGAAAGTAAAACATTACTAATGATGGTGTCGTCGATGCCAAGGTGGTCATTAGTGCTCCTCACCAACATACACCCACACCACAAATCCAAATCCAACACCACAACAATCATCATACGACACAACAACCAAACTACAATCCAACAATCAACAATCTCAATGAGCAAAGAGGACCACTCCAACGCAAGAGGTATCCCAAGCGAAAGTACACCACTTTGGGGGAACCACTTGAAGACATCATGAAAAAGCTAATAGACAAAAAACTCATCAAAGCACCTACATTTGAGAATTACCAAGAACCAGACGTCAAACCTCCTTGGTACAATGAGAATCAACTTTGTAAGTTTCATAAAATCAAAGGCCATACCACAAACATCTGCATGAGACTAAAAAACATCATTGAAGATCTCATTGATAAAAAAATCATAAACGTGGAACAACCTACAGGAAATTAGGACCTTAAGATATATATGAATCTGATGCCGAATCATGGTAACAAAGGAAACAAAAAGTATAAAGGGAAGGGAACTCACTCAAACATAAGTCATGTGTATGAAATAGTTGTTGCATCCCTAGATGAAAACTGCATGGTCATCACCATCAAAGGCGCCCATGCCAATTATGGAGTCACCACAAGAGGCATCAAAGTAACCATCACAGGATCATCTCAACCAAACAAAGTCCCCACATCTAGATATGTTCCAAATGGCTACAATGTCTTGGATCAATTCAAGAGAACGCCAGCGCACATCTCCATCATGGATTTGCTAAAAATATCATCTACCCATAGGAAAATCCTTGAAGAAGCGTTGGCCTCATCCATTGTCCCCATAGACCTTGATGCAGAGCAATTCCAAGCTATGGTCAGAAATATCATTATGCCGAATCTCCTCACATTCTCTGACCAAGATTTCCCCACCCAACCATCTCACAACCGTGCACTTCAGTTGGAAGCCATAGTACATAAGAGCAAAATAAAAAGGCTCTTGGTGGATGGAGGTGCGGGTTTAAATATCTGTTCTCTCAGCCTCATCAAGCAATTGAAAATACCAGAAGATTCTATCAACAAAGGGAAAGGTATCATGATAAGAGCATATGACAATCAAGAAAGAGTGTCTAAATCACAATTAAACTCCCTATCCAAGTAGGGCCGACTCTCATGGAAACCACATGTTAGGTCTTGGACCTTGACTTGCCATATAACATCCTCCTAGGACACCCATGGATTCATGCAATGAAGGCAGTAGCATTGAATTTCCACCAATGTGTGAAATTTACACATAATGGACAAGAAGTTACCATCCAAGGAGATCCCAAACCTTTCTCGTATTGCAAAAATATTGAAGCAAAGTATTACAAAATCCCCCAAGTACCAAAAAATGATGAGGGACCATCCACACCATACATCGACCCTGCCACTCTCGCGTCCACTTCTGCGACAGAGATACCCACCATTCCCACCATCTTTGACATCAAGCTCATCATCCAAGATGATGGTTGTGTAAGCTACAAGCTGCCTAACAATGCTTTTGTGGTAGGACAGTTACCACAATCTCCTAGATCATGGGGATGTCCATAAGAAAACCAAGCTTTCACATCATAAATGTCTCCTAAAGACTATCCTGAATTCACAAGTTGGGGAGAGCTTGGACATGAGGTTATTAAGGAAGATCCATCACATATGCTTTATCAAGATGAAATACCAACACCTGAATTACTAATGGATGATAGAAGCAAGGGTTTGCAAATGATGCTTGCAATGGGCTACGACATAAATCAAAGACTAGGACAAAAAAACAATGGGCTCATAATACCTATCATGCTAGAGACACGATCCATAACAAATCTTGGCCTTGAATGTACCCCTCCGAGCATAACCATACGTGGCCGAAGTCTTCTGATTAGAATGCTTAATATTCCTCCTCAGCCAACAGCAGCAGAAGTACGCTCACCAATATCGATAGGTAGAGACATACATAACTTTATAACTGAGATCTATAATAGTAGCGATGGTGAGGATACCATGACCAATCTACCTAGGCTATTTGAGGATACCACCCTGTGCATGATTAGTAACCTATCCTTCGAACCAGATAAACAAAATCATGAGATCTGCTTAGTATATCCCCAACTTATCGACTACGACCAATGAGGACCACCAGTTCTTGATACATTTGAAAATGATGAGGCACTCTCAAAATTCATGGGATTGAGGGATAACATTCCAGATGGGGATCACAAAGTAGGGTTTATAATGGAGTTGGACACACATGCCTATTATGGGGAAACGATTGAATCCTTCAGTCACAAAAGTGAGAAACTACGAATCATATCTAAGTCCTTGAGTGAAAACCACACTGTGGCACTCTCTGACAAGAAAAGAGTAAAAAGAAAGGACACATCCAATGGTGAAAACCTCTCTGAGGCACCCGAGGATGGGGGATTCAATCTTCCTTTAAGAGCTATTCATCAGGAAAAGTTAGTAGTCTTGGCAGAAAAATGCAATCCGGTCAACCTAGGAACAAAGGCAACCTCACATATCACATTCTACGCAGAATCACTACTATCAGAAGAGCAAGAACTCCTAGCAGCATTCCTAAGGAAAAGACAGATAAACTTCACATGGAGTTATGCTAATATGCCAAGACTTGATCCAAAGACTATGGTTCACCACTTAACAGTGTATCCAGAAGCAAAGCCAGTCAAACAAAAGCTTCGAAAAATGCACCCTCAGATCGCCTTATTGGTCAAAATGGAGCTAAAAAAGATACTAGATGCAGGATTCATACAATCAATCAATTACCTAGAATGGATCTCAAACTTAGTACCTGTTTCAAAACTTGACGAAAATATCAGAATCTGCACAGACTTCAGGGATTTGAACAAGGCATGTCCAAAAGATGACTTCCCGCTCCCCAACATCGACATGATAGTAGACATGACAGTAGGACATGAGATGTTGTCACTAATGGATGGATTTTGAGGATACAATCAAATCATGATAGCAAAAGAGAATCAACATAAGATAGCCCTCACTTGTCCATGGGGGACTTACTACTGGAACATGATGCCATTCAGCCTAAAGAATGTAGGAGCAACATACCAAAGGGCCATGACATTGATATTCCATGACATGATCCATAAAATGGTTAAAGACTATGTTGATGACATCCTAGCTAAATCTAGAAAAAGAAAAGATCACATAGCAACCTTAAGTGTTATTCTTGACAGACTAGAGTACAAATTCAGACTAAATCCCAAGAAGTGCATCTTCGGCGTACAATCAGGTAAACTGCTAGGATATATAGTATCAATGAGGGGTATAGAGGTGGATCTAGCAAAGGTGAAAGAAATCCTCAGGATGGAGGCACCAAAAACATTAAAGCAACTGAGAGGTCTACAAGGCAGAATTCAATCCATCTGACGATTCATAACAAAACTAGCAGAGAAATAGAACCCATACTCTCACCTACTCCACAAGGGAGTAGCCTACAAATGGGATACCAAGTGTGAAGAGGCATTCAACAAAATCAAGGAATATCTACTGACACCACCAGTCTTAATGCCACCCATCCCAAGAAATCCATTGATCTTATATGTATCAGCAACAACAGTAGCCCTTGGAGCTCTCCTAGCTCAACATGACAAAAACAGAACAGAGAGGGCTATTTATTACATCAACAGGACAATGGTTGGTCATGAGCTAAACTATTTATTCATCGAGAAAGCATGTCTCGCAATAGTGTTTGCATCTCAAAAATTTAAACATTACATGTTGGCACATAAGATAAAGCTCATAGCCAAAATTGACCCCCTCAAGTATCTACTATCAAAGGAAATGCTCACAGGAAGAATGGTAAAATGGGTGATGATATTGTCAGAATATGACATCGAATATGTGGAGATGAAAGCAATCAAGGGACAAGTCATCGTAGACCAACTGGTAGAAGCACCTATTTATTATGAGAATCCTCTTGTCTCAGAGTTTCAAGATGAATCCATTTTTAACCTCAACGTAGCTAACCACTCGAAACTATATTTTGATGGCTCATACACACAACATGGATCATGAGCTAGTGTTTTCTTCATCACCCCACAAGGGGATTGCATACCAAGGTCATACAAACTGGCATTTCCTTGCACTAATAACATTGTAGAATATGAGGCCTTAACCATAGGTCTTAGGATAGCAGTGCAATGGAACATTATAACTCTCAAAGTGTACAGAGACTCTTAGTTGATCATAAATCAAGTCAATAATGAATATCATACCAAGGATGATGAGCTCACTCCATACTAGAAATTGGTGGTCTCTAAAAGAATCCTTCATTGAAATAACATTTGAGCAAATTCCTAGAACCAACAATAGAGCAGCAGACGCCATGGCAACAATTGGGTCCCTATTAGACATCCCTCACAATGTTCCAAAATATGAATTCATAATCGAGCAGCTTCTCGTTCCCACATTTGAGGTACCAGAATCAAAATATGTATGTGAAATCGTTGGTCCTGGCGATCCTTGGTATCATGAGATTTACACATACCTTTGTATAGGAGTCATACCCACTGACCTACCATCAAACCTAAAATGAACCTTTGTTAAAAAAACATCCAAATTTGTTATCCTAGGTGATACTCTATATCATAGAAGCATAGAGGGTACCTTACTGCGCTGCCTAAATACTGAGGAGGAATTAACTGCTCTAATTGAAGTGCATAATGGTATCTATGGTTCACACTTGAGTGGAATGACCATAGCTAAGAAACTACTAAGGATGGGGTATTATTGGCGCACAATGGAAAGAGAAGCACATGATCATGCTAGAAAGTGTCTACAATGTCAGTAGCATGGGGACCTCATCCATGCTCCAGCTCAAGAGCTTCATCCTATCATCACACCATGGCCCTTTTCACAGTGGGGACTTGATCTCATTGGGAAAATCACACCCACCTCATTCAACAGCCACAAATTCATCATAACTGTGACTGAGTACTTTACAAAGTGGGTGGAGGCCATACCCATGACGTATATAACTGGGACGCAGATTTCTAAGTTCATCCTGAACTATCTCATATGCCCCTATGGTGTTCCACAAGCCATTATCTCAGATAATGGGATACCATTCAAGAATCAAGAGGTTCATGACTTATGTGAGAAATTCAAAATCCAACATCACTTCTCCACCCCATACTATCCCCAAGGCAATGACCAAGCAGAAGCTACAAAAAAAACCATTCTGAAAATCCTCAAGAAAATAGTCAATGATGTAGGTCACGACTGGCATCTTCAGCTTAATCCTGCCCTCTGGGCCTATCGAACTAGCATCCGCACACCCATTGGCGCCACCTCCTTCTCCTTGGTCTACGGATTAGAATTCATACTCCCCATTGAGATCGAGCTCCCATCCCTCAAGATATCACTGCAAAACCTCATCATGGATGAAGAGTATCGGCTATCAAGACTAAATGAGCTAGAGCTACTGGATGAGAGACGTATAGATGATTTTAATCATTTGCAAGTCTATTAGAATAGACTCAAAAGGACCTACAATAAGAAAATTAGAAGCAGGACATTCCAAGTCAGAGAACTAGTTTTAAAAGAAAATCAGAAGAATGTCCCAAACCCAAGCAGCAAAGGAAAATTTGAATCCAATTGGTTGGGACCATTCGTCATCACAACAAGTTACAAATCAGAGGCATATCAGTTATCAACACCCGAAGGGGAACCTCTGTAGGAGCCCATGAATAGCTCCCATCTCAAAAAATTTTATGCCTAACTTTCAAGGTATAGAACCAAAAATCTAAAAAATTAGAAAATGTCCTCAAAAAATGGTTACCTTGGTGAAAACCTGGCAAACAGGCATCTTGCTGACAACAAAAAAATCAAAAAAAAAAAAAATCAAAAAAGGATAAAAAATAGTAAAGAGAAAATTGTCCTCTAGTGAAAACCACTTTGGTGGCACTTTGGGCAAGTACCTTGGTGAAAACCTGGCAAATGGGTGCCTTGCATAAATAAGAACTTTCCATCCACTAGGATCTTTACGGTTTGTTCTGCAATCATCCATCCATTTCACTTCCATCATCCATCACATTCAGGTCTCCATCCATCACTCATCCACATGCATCTGCACCGTAGCTTGGTCTTGTGTTCGTATCATGAACACTCCTAGTGCTACTCGGCCCATCCCTAAGGTCAATTTGTCCTGCCTTTATTGGAATAGTCTATTGCATCATGCTGGGGGCATGTTCTCATCGGATCGGATTCGTGTATGATCTTAAAGTCCTAAAATCAGAAAATCCAAAAACATTGAAAAGACAAAATCTTAAAACATCAAAACATATCAAAATCCAAAAAATAAGTCAAAAAATCATCAAAAGTCAAAAACAAAGTCGTCTTGTCAAACTATGTCATCTCTAAGCTTGAACGTAGACAAGGTTGATCTTTGATCATCCCTCGAGACAATTAGGTTAATCCTTTAGGATTCTGTCATAATAAACTGACAATTCATCATGTATATCTTCATCTGTAAATCGGTCAAGTCATCAATCGAACTACGTGGTCTCTGCGTGTATAACGTAGGCAAGGCTCATCTATCGATCAGCCCTTGAGGCCCCTAGGAGAGGTTTTTAGGTTAGTCTCTTGGTCAAAATCTCAGAAAATCCCAAAAACATTGAGAAAATCAAAAAATCAAAACATTTGAAATTCTCAAAAAATACCAAAAACAACCTCAAAACATTCCAAAACTCCAAAAACATCCAAATATTCAAAAAAATCCATCCATCCCATCTTGCTTGCACCCGCAATAACATCATCCATAATAAACTGATCACCATCCTCAATCTTTGGCAAGATAATTAGAAACAAGTCTAGCAGGTTGAAAGAGAAAACTCAAAATGTCAAGCCTTAAGTTTAAGTCAGTATGTAAACAAGTTGGTCAATTCTTTTGTGTTGACAGTCCATCATCCAAAAAGTCCCATATCAATCATCTGATAACATTATTTCCTAGGATGAATCCTTCCTACAATGGACATTATTTATCATCTTTTCGAACACTTTGGGTAAACGAAATGACGTGCTACCATCCACTAACATGTCCTAGGATGAATCCTTCCTACAATGGGCATTATCTTTTGGCAATAAGTTTCGGTTCTTATCCTTAAAAAACACATCCTCCTTTGGTTAGCAGTATTGAAGAACATCAGCTTGTTTGTTTACTTTGTCTTTGGCTTTTGATTTATCTTATTACGCTCATTCCAAGGACTTCTCGATGATATCCTAGATAGAGGATTTAGAGAAATAGGAATGGGGCAATGATCATTATCTTTTGTCTGCTATGCTTGTTGGGCGTTCTTGTAATATAACCTCAATGAATACTTGCTTTGTTAGGTATGAATGGAGGAGGTCTAGGGAAACTTGTTGACTATTGCATGGATAGGTTTACCTTTCCATGTTTTGGTCTGAGATGTTTGAAACTTCTAAAGTGCATCCTAGCAAGGTTTTTGTATGTCAGGTGTGAATAAGGATATTCCTATCTACTTGTCAGGTCAAAGTCCATCTCACTAGGTACAACGCCATCTTGGTTTTTTATACCTTGATGCATTGTACCACGTGTGTTATCAAACATAAGAAAATGTGGCCCTTTGAAAATCCCAATTCCTTGGCAAGTAACCATCATCATCACCATCATCATCATCACTTGCATTTGCATCATCTTGTGTCTTGTTGAAATAACTTCTTCTTTCTTGACTACCTGCACTAACAAAGTACTATGACAGTTCATCATCATCATCATCATCATCGATCCTGCTTCCACAAATCATTAGCATATTGCATAAACATGTCATATAAGCATATCATCATAAGCATTTTTCAAAAATAGATGCATCCATTTCATTGCATTTCATCCATTACATCTAAATCATCATATAAATATTTATACAAGCATTTCATAATCATTTTTGCATAATCATACATAATAGGTATATAAGAATTTAATTCATTGACATGCATACTTGCATAACATCATGGTATCATCCCATCTCACACATACTATATTACACATCATCTTATCACTTTTCATTAACATAACATAGATCTTATACATTACATTACAAAAAACCATCTCATTTGCATTTGCACCATTTCACTTGCATCATATCACGACCATCACATTCATATTACATCATTTCATAAATCACATCATAAATCATTCATTGCATAAATCATTCCACATAAGCATAAATGGAATTATCCATCACATATAAAGCATATATCCATTCATAAACATGTTATAAGCATAATTCACACATCATTTCGTACGTACACCATAAATCATATCATTTTACATATTACAATCCATATCACGTAATAGATCATCTCATTTACACATCATATTTTACATATCATAGGTTAACATAATATAGATCTGTTAGCCATAATCATTTGCATAAAATCATTAGAAATAAATGCATCCATAGCATATAGAAGTAAAATCATCCATGCATAAATAAAGAGAACACATTGCATCACATCAAAATTGGCTCATATATATATCATCAACTATCATAGTACAAAGAATAAATTGGATCACTATACGTATGTGTCAATCAATACAAAAAGCCCATCAGGCTATCAAAAATGAGCCCCATAAGGCACAAAAAGTATCATAACATATCAGTCAGGCCCGGTCTCGGTGAATGCTACACTCGCCTCTATCACCGTGACCCTTTGTTGGTTTGTGGCTAGCCCGCTCTGAGTACTCTGGTACCCACTCTGCTGTAGGTACGGCCTCGTGATAGGACCATCGGTAATACTCTGCCTCTCGAATAACATCCCTATAGGACCGAACTAACATTGTACCCTAGGAGGAGGAGGCTGTCATACTCTCTATCTGCTGTCTCCGACCTAGCTCAGTAGCTGCCTGTAGCTCTGTAGCCTATATCTACTGCACAGCCTAGTCCCTCTCAGCTCTGAGCTGCTCTCTCTCAGCCCTCGCCTGATCTCTCTCAGCTATCACAGCCTAAACCTAGGCCTACAGCTACGCAATCAAAGTATCTTGTGCATCCACCTGACCCTATGGCTACACCCGAGGTTGATCCTTGTCTCGTGGTGGCTCATGCTGCTGGTCCTACATGTGCACATCTCCCTAATCTAGCTGGATTGGAGGTACTATCAGTGGATTCTATTGAATCTCGACTCTCTGACCTTGTCCTCGTCCTCGTCCTCTACCTCTGACTCTCTGCACATCTGGGACTGCACCTAGAATCGTCAATCAAAGTGGAGGCCGAAACCAATCTATGTAGGCCTAGGTGGTGCCTAGATCTACTAGCCCCTGATCATAAGCCCATGGCTAGGCTACCAGTTGTTGAAAACTATCCACTACCTCTGAAGAGGGAATATATCGCCCCCATGAAACCTGTGTCATGGTGCTGGAAAAGATAGCTGCATAATCATCATCGGGACGATCCTGTGGCTCCCCGAACTGACACTATACACACCCAGGTAGGTACCTCTCAAGCATAGTATGCTCCCACCCTTGCATCAAACAATCCTAACAACAGTAAAACATTTGGTCAACATCATCGGCCCATCCAAGCCGACCAAGGTATGGGCACCAGGTAAACACCTGCATCTCATCCAGAACCCTCCTCCAATAGGGGATCCCTTGCTCTTTGGTGTGAGTGAAAGACACACCGCTTCTGTATCGTGCCATGAGGGGATAATCTAGTCCCATCAGAACTGAAACGATGCGGGCACGTAGCACAAAAATATGCTCCCATGCCCAGATGTGAAGTAGGGTCATCCCTTCTCCCAGTGCTCTGTCGTCCATATAAACATACTTGTGAAGGTCTCTGTATAGTGAAGCGAGAAGAACAAGCCCCCATGCAAAGTGAACCAGCTTGTCTCGGACCATCCGCTCCCAGCAATATCCCTAGTTGGGATTGAAATATCGCCCTCACCTGTCAGGAGCAACAAGGCCCGAAATGATAGCTGCAATCAGCCAACGGTAGGGAGGTGTCAGGATCTGGTGGTGCTCAAGCTCTATTTGCCCCTCACAGAAGACAATCTTATCTATAGAAAGGACTCAGAAGCAGGCCTCGCATCCCTCATCCATGTCGAAGATCACCCAAAAACCATGAATTGGAAATCGTAAATCCGCCAAACTTCCTCTAGGGTGATGGTGGCCTCACTAGTGGGAAGATGGAACGAAGATGTCTCGTTGTGCCATGTCTTGGCCAGTGCTGACAACATCCCTAGGTGAGTGCGTATCGATGCTGCGTATGCAATGTGCCAGAGTCCCGCAATCCAAATTCAATCCTAGTCCTTGTCACTCAGGTCCCGCAGGTAGCCGACCATGTCCCATGATCTGTGCTCTCGAGAGTAGATCTCCCTCACTCCATCCTACATCAAGGAAGGTCGCCATGTTAAAAAAATTTGAAAAAATTCTTCGTTGAGTGTTCAAAGCACTTCCCCAGTGGTGCAACCCATGATGGTGTCGTAGTTTGATTTTAATCAAACTTCGACGCTAGGGCTGAAAAGAGTGAAATCGCACCGCCAAGGTGCAATTTGTCTCCCAGCGGTGCACTTTGGGTAAATTTAACGCCGCCGCGTCGCACTTCGTAAATCAACCCGTCGGCCCCGAGCTCAACGTCGAAGTTTCTAAACTCCAAACTGCACCGCCGTGGCGCTATTTAGCACCAAGCGGTGCAATTTGTCTTTTGAGTGATGCCATATAGCACCACTGCAGGCAGACCACCTCTTTAAAGCATTAATTAAGGAAATAAATGAAACAAAAAGCTAGGGCAGGGACCACTTACCGGTGCCCCAATGCCAAGTGGCTGCTAGTACGTCCGAACTCAATCTGAAATATGCAAAGGAAGTTGTCGTTGCACCATATCGTCAGGAGGTCTGAGCTCAAATCTTGTGATCACTATTGGAGGTGTTTGAAAATGACTTGAAAGTGACCCCTCGGGCCCCATTTAAGCATGAAAATTAGGGTTTTTAACCCTGAATGGCTGTCCTGTTAGGGTTTTGGACTGTTGAACCTGTTTTGATCTAGTTGAGGCTTATTTTTCAACGTTTTATTGCATTTAGACACATTTTCAACCTCCCAGATCCCTTTCGGACCTGTCAGGTACTTTGTCCTCTTTTTTTCGTGAGATCACCCAAAATTTTGAATTTTCGTCCAATCTCTTGAGGGGGCATTACATTGGCATATTCTCTCCTGCCAGGCAGCAGTGGGGCAAGTTTTAAATAACAAAATTTTTGGCTTCGATCAAGATCATTTATTCTAGGTGTATTCCATTCCACTGATGAGATATCATGATGCCATGTTGCTAGCCCTAGTAGAAAGATGGGATGCATATACATATACCTTTCATCTACCTACCAAGGAGATGACCGTTACCTTAGAGAACATACACTATATCTTGTGGCTACCCATCCAAGGTGAGGTTGTGAACTCAGCTGATGAGCGGATATATGAGGATATGTGGGATGATATCTTTTATTGTCTAGGGCACTCCATCTGAGAGTCAAGCATCAGGCCTCACATTGAGCTCAGATGGTTACTACACACATGGATGCCACTAATCTGATCCATTATGATCATTACTACAACACTCACATTGGATTCTAATGGAAAAAGTGCTCACTTAGATGGAGGAATGGTTCACATTATTCAAGACATGTAGCAACATAGGACCATCTATGCCTGGGGTTGCAGTATGTTGGCACATTTGTATTATCATCTAGGATGATTTTTTTACTAGGAACTGGATAGTATAGTGCACTTTACACTCTTACAGGTTTGGCATTTCAAGCATTTCACATGCACTAGACCCACATGATATCCTACCATAGCGACCATGGGCTACCCATGGGCCTAAAGTTATTCGCTAAGGTGGGCATGGCAAGAGGGTGACTTGCTACACTAGCATGTCAAATTTGTTCAATTGGGTGAAGGTGATATTTTATGGAGACCATATCTTAGGATACCATAGTGGGTAGACAAGAGACATGAGCTAGCAAGACTTCAACAAGATTAGTTTGTATTGGGATGACATGACTATATATTGAGACCTTTCTATTATGATCATGTTTTGCTCTAGTTTGATAAGATATAGGTTCCATTGTGGGCTCAACCCAAGTTCATGCGATCAACATGGAGTGCCCCTAGACCTAGAGGCACTTATAGTCTTACTATTGAGTATGTTTACATTAGTGACTTAGAGGATGAGGACCACAACATGCCCCTAGTCTTTGATGCTGATGACGCAGGTACTACACTAGCCTATGACCAGTGGTGGGTTGGAGCATGACAATCCCATGTATTTCTTAGACATCACCTTGTGGGCCATGTAGGTCTTCTTCTCAGGCGTAGAGATGATAGGGACAATGAGTAGGCCGACAGGGATACAAATGATGATGACATAGTTGTAGACACGTAAAATATACTGATTGACATTGTGCACCTGATCCTAACTTACTAACATCGTTTCTTCCTGAATCATCCCTCAATTTAACCATTTAATCAAATCTCCTTATTTGATTAAATTCATCAATATTCCTCTCATAATTAAATAAATCATTTTGTCTAATTAAGTCAATCCCTTTTGTTAATTAAATCAATCCATCTGATTTAATTATCCCTATTTAATTAAATAATCAATTTATTTGATTAAATATCTAAAGTATATCTATTAAATTAATTAAATTAAAACCTTATTTGATTTAATCTAACACCATCTCTTTTAATTAAATAAATCAAAAGCCTTATTTAATTAGCCTCTTGTCATATTCCTCTCTTATTTGATTTAAATAAATCCATAAATTTGAGTCAAATAGGTCACATCATCTAACCTCTCTCATTAAATTAATTAAACCTTAATTAATTTAATCTCATCTCATGACCCATCCTCTAGATTTTGCAAGTTGCACATAAAAATAGATTTAATTCATTTATTAAATTTATATTTTCCTCACAAGGCATCTTTTTGGAATATTCTCTCAATTTGATTTCAAAAATTCCAAGTCAACATGTACATCCAACAAGGCAATAAATTCATCTTACATGTCTTTTTCCTTGAGCCAAGTGGCATTTATTGCAATTTCTCTTCCCTCTTGCATGTCATTTCAACAAATTTGAATTTCAAATGTTTGCATTTATTGGCACAATCCCCAAATTTTGCACATCCTTCACCCATTCATAGCTTGACAAGTGGCATCATTCCATTGGATGAATGTTAGTCCCACATTACTCAAATTTGGACATTCATCCATCTTGGCATTCTATAAATAAAGTGCTCATATGCTCATTTCATCATCCACAATTTAGGAAAAGTTACCATGCTCAAATCATTAGCAATCCTCATCCCTTTTTATTGAATCATAGCTAGGTTATGCAGATTTTCTTATTGGAGCATTCATCAACATCAACAAAGTGGATCACTTCAACATATCGAAGCTTGCATCTTAGGAATTGGGAAAGGGCCAATTTTCACATCAAATTGGCACCAATTCCCCCATGGGATCATGTGTTTGCTTTTCTAATTAGGATTTAATCTTTGTTTTGTTATTTTCATTGTGTTATTCACTATTTTCTTCCTAATTTGAATGTTGTAAATGGATTTCATGGGGAATCCTTGTTTTAGCTTGCAATTCCTTGTTTAACTCATTTACTCATATTTTTTTGCAGGTACCAAGGTTGGGGTTCACATAATAGTATCGGATATATTTCTTGGTGAGGAGGAGGATACCTAGTTGATGAGTGATGATACTGATGAGATAGATGAGACTCTAGCTACCCCCGAGAGGAGAGATTCACCTCCTACATGAGTCACTAGAGCATGTGTAGCAACCACAACATATATCCACACTCACAAGCATGGGGAGGCAAAAATTAGTGGGTTTTCCCCACTTCCTACATAGGAGGGGACTGTTTTTACATGGTTGTACCTCAACTGGCAGACTGAAGATCTAGGTGATGATGTGATATTTATGCTTTCATTACACTTTTACCTTTATGCATATGATTTATATATATGTCATGATGTGTACTAATATATTCTATAATTTCCATCTTGCAGGGTCTACACGAGAGTGGCGTGAGCTCTCCTAGTGAGTGACCATAGAAATGGCGCCTTCATTGCATGTAGAGGATGATATACCCTTAGAGTACATGCCCCCACCTTCTGCGGGGCAACATGCAAACCTCTTCAAGCCAATAGCGAGAGTGAGAGCCACATATGAGAGTTTCGCTAGATGTGTTGACTAAGCTCTAGCAGAGCTTTTAGCACTACATAGAACATATGATGAGCTTGGAGCATCTCGAGGTCTAAATAACAGTAGGATAGAGACCACCCTACAAACAGACATCTCGAGGCTATAGGAGGAGCTTTCTAGGGTGTAGGAAGATAGAGACCACATTGATCGAGAGCGCGTCAAGACACTTATACAGGAGGCTATGGTGGTTCGAGAGGTGTGGGTCCTATGAGTGTCCATGAGTTGATCATGATCACATTCTATTGTATCTTTACAGGAACCAGCACCAAGCCCTGAGGGGTCTAGCAACCATAGGCCCTACTAGCATTGTATTTTTTATTATATGTACTTGAACTCTTTATGCATAATATATGAGCATTTATGTTTTATTTTTATGTTGAATTAGATGTCAATTTGATTTATTAAATAATCCTTAGAATATTTAATAAATGTCTCCATGATCTAATGTTTATGTGATCTAATTAAAACTCTTTAAGTTTACATTAGATACTACATTGTGATTGAGTATGTTATGTTAAATTAAATGTACTTATGATGTAACTTCTAGAACACTAAATGCATTTAAGGATCTAATCTAACACAACACAAAATTAATTTTTGATAGTATGCAAACTAAAGTAAAAAATCAAACCCATTGAACAATTACTCTAAAATCTAAGACACACAAAGATCTGTTAGTCAAAGAAAGAAGTAATGTGAGATAAAATAGAACACTAGATCTACTTAATCTAACAACACTTCTTTAATAAACATACTATTCAAATAAGATGTTAGGTCTAGTACCAATGCAAATGTACAACATTGATAGGCTCGTTTAGAGGTGTATCATCTATTTTTGTTAATGTGTAGGCAACAAACCCATAATTTTCTTCAATTACATATGGTCCTAGCCAATTAGGGCTCAATTTTCCTTTTTCATTTGGAGGGGTATTTACATTACGTTGATTCTCATATAACACCAAGTTACCTTTATTAAATGTATGAGGGATGATATGATCATTATAATTATGTTGCATCCATTTAGAATAAGCTTGGAGATGCTCAAGAGCATTAATGTGTTGTTCATCAAGCATTTTAGGCTGATGCAATCATTACTCTTTATAGGTAGTATCATCGATAAGCCCCTTGAGAGAAATTCACAATAAAGTAATTTCCAACTCTAAGGGCATTATTGCTTCAACACCATAAATAAGGTTGTAGGGAGTGTTTCCTGTAGATGTTCTAATACTTGTATGATAAGCCCACAATGCATAAGTTAATTGAGTATGCCAATCTTTATTATGCTTATTTACCATTTTCCATAGGATTTTCTTGAGAGTTTTGTTATTTTATTTCGCTTGACCATTTGATTGTGGGTAATATAGTGTAGAAAAGTGATGTTGAATATGAAATGTTTCCAATAATTTCTTCACATCATTGTTCTTAAATGGAGTTCCATTGTCTGAAACTAATGCAGAAGGAAGACCAAAGCAAGCAATAATGTGTTCCAATATGAAATGACATATTTCATCAGCTATCGTGGAGCTAAGAGGGATAGATTCTACCCATTTTGTGAAGTAATTTGTCACAGTAATTATAAACCTATGTATAGCGAAAGAGGGTGGTGAGATTTTTCCAATAATATCCAAACCCCAAACCGAGAATGGACAAATAGAAACACTTGGGTATGAAGCTCAGAAGTGGGAGCACGAATCAAATTGTTTTGTTCTTGACATTTATGACATTTCTTAATGTGAGAAAAACAATCTTGTTCCATATGTCTCCAATAATTCCTATACGAATTAATTTTTGAACTAATGATCTTCCTCCAAAATGTCCTCCACAAGCACCCACATGAGCTTCAAGTGCTATAGGTATTTCAGAATGTTTAAGACATCTAAGCAAGAGACCATCAAATGATCATCTATATAGAATGTCTACTAGAATTATGTATTTAGATGCAATTTTTTGAAGATGAGCTCGAGTGTTCTTAGTTGTAGGCTCAAGAAAGGTACCTTATTTCAAGTAATTGAATATCATTATGTACCATTTTCTAGAGTTTTCAACATCGATTACTAAAACTTCTTTAACTTTTTCATATATCGAGTGTTTTAGGATCACTTGAATTGTAAATGTGAAATCGACAAAGGGATCTTCGGAAGATACAAGAGAAGCAACACTTTCCATTGCATCTGCATGTCGATTATCCTTTCATGGTATGTTGTCAATGGTATATGATTCAAATTTATCTAATAATGTCATGGTGAGGTATTTGTATCAAATTATTTTATCATTTTTTTCTTGATATGAACCATTTATTTGTTTAATGACTAATAGAGAATCACTAAATATAGAAATGTATTGAACACCTAAGGTTAACGTTGCATGTATACTAGCAATTAAAACTTTAGAGCTAGTTCGACACTTAGAACCATCAAAATACAATTCCCATGTTTCTCTTTCTTTTTCAATAGTCAACACATTTTCATTAGGGTATGACTCTAGGTTAGGTAACACTAAGGGAGAGGGAGCATTAACTAAATGGTTAGTTAAGGCTTGTCCTTTGATTTCCTTTTGAGAGGTCTAAGATCAAACTCAACTAACATAACCCATTTAGCTAAGCGTCCTAATAAATCAATTTTAGCAAAAAGATCTTTTAAAGGATCAAACTTTGTCATCACATGAATTTCCGCATTTAGTAAGTAATGTCTCAATTTACTAGTAGCAAATACAAGATCCAAACATTGTTTTTCTATCATTGTATATCATGTCTCATAGTCAATCAGAGTTTGACTAATGTAATAAATGAGATGTTCTCTACCACTGTCATCTTGTTGAGCCAACAATGTTGTTAGAGAATGGGTTAATGCTGCTGTATAAAGGATAAAGGGTCTTTCTTGCATAGCGGATTGTAAAATAGGTGGAGTAGCGAGATAATCTTTCAAAATCTAAAAGGACTATTTACAATCCTCATTCCACTTAAACTCAACTTCTTTCTTAAGGATTTTTGTAAAGGGTAATGTTCGGTCTACTAAGGATGCTACAAAATGACGAATCGCTTGAATTCTCCCTTGTAGGGTATGTAACTGAGAGATATTTTTAGGACATGGCATGTTAATGATAGCATCAATTTTCTTCGTATCCACCTCAATGCCTCTGTGAGATACTATAAAACCCAATAGCTTTCCACTATCTGCACCAAAGACACACTTTTTCAGATTCAATCTCATGTTATACTTTTGCATTTTTTCAAATATTTTCCAAAGGATGTTAACATTTTCTTGTTAAGTTAAAGATTTGGCTAGGATATCATCAACATAATTTTCCAAAATAGTATGTATGTAATTGTGAAATATCAGTGTCATAGCTCTTTGATATGTTGTACCTGCATTATTTAATCCAAAAGGAATAACAACCCAACAAAATGTTCCCCAAGCCGTAGTAAATGATGTCATGTATTGATCTTGAGGGTTGATAATGATTTGATTATATCTCAAGAATCCATCCATGAACGAAAACAAAGCATGTCCCGTAGTCGAATCTACAATCATGTTAATATTAGGAAGGGGAAAGTCATCTCTTAGAGATGCTTTACTAAGTTCATGAGAATTCCTACACATCCTAGTGTGATTATCAGGTTTTGTGCTTGCGACAATGTTTGAGATCCATGGAGAATAATCAATAGGTCGAATAAAACCAACTTCAAGGAGTTTTTCAATCTCAACCTTAACCAATAAAGCTATCTTAGGATTCATCTTTTGTATCTTTTTTCTTACTGGTTTAGCATCATATTCAAGAACTATGTTGTGTGTCACTATCTTAGCATCAATACCCGACATATGTGAATAAGTCCAAGCAAAGAGTTCATGAAATTCATGTAATAAAGTTGCATGATCTTCTTGTTCATCCTCATCACTTGGAACTTTCCTATTTGAATCACTTTTTCTTCATTAGATGTGTCCATTAGTATGTTGATTGTATCTCCCATAGGAAGTGCACTTTGTCTTTAAATTTCATAATTGTTTTCTTCTTTATCATCGTCAACATCATTGATTTCCTTTTTTTCATACACTTTTTTAGCACTAACAATATCACAATTGACTCCTTGTTTCTTAGGAGGAGTAAATGACATTTCTTAGGAGGATTAAATGACTTGTCATAAACTCCTAACATTTCTTTCAAAGATTCATCATCTTCAAAGTATTCCAATGATTCTTTGCATGTTGTATCAATCAATGCAGGATGCTTCAAAGTGAGAGTTGTCTTAGAGGAACTACACATGATGGTGTTGATGCTGAGTGATGGTATTTTCATTGTTTTTGTTATCTTAGAAGGACAATATCCAAGACCACTTTTTGTTTCTTGTGTGTTAGGCTCCAAAGGAACACAAATTCCCCGTTCTTTTCTTCCACATCCTTTTCCACTATAACCAAGTTGTTTCAAGAGCTCATAACCTCTTCCATAAAGTTTTTCCATCTCTTTTAGATTTGGTGGTTTTTCATAGTTCACTTCATCAAAATTCTTGTATAACTTGTGCTTCTTTTGAAGTGGATGAAGTAGATGCTTGTGAAGGTTCTTCCAAGTTTTGTGTTGACATTGCCATTGATTCTTTTCCCTTTCTAAGTTGTTTTTTTGTCATCTTATATTCTCCCATGAAATTTGGTGTGAAATCTAAGGAGCCCCAATCGTCTTCCAATAAATTCATGATTTCTTCAATATGTTTTTATTTTTCTTATTCTTACATGATTTAAAATTTTGAAGTTGGTATCAATATTTTCTTGGGACTTTTTTTTATCTTTCTTAGTGTGCAAACAACTTTCAGGTTTAGGGTCAACCTTAACCATGTAAACTTTATTTCATGTATCCATGGTCTACCTAATTGAAAATTATATGAAAGATCGTGAGGCATAACATGGATAGTAGTTTGTAATGTGGCTTTTCAAACTATAACAGGTAATGTGATCACATGAAGTAGCTGTTTTCCTATGTTATCAAATCCATGAATGGACAACAAGTCAGGTTCAATATTTCTCTTAGAAATGCCAATCTTATCCAAAAGGTTCACACTACACACATTAAGGGTTGAGCCATTGCCAACAAGGGTTCTCTTTATTCCTTTCCTATTAATAATGGCTATGATCATGAAAGCTTCATACTGTTTTTGAACTTCCTAGAAAGGTAAATCACTTTGTTGAAAAATAATGTCTAAATTAATTGTATTCATTCCTTGAACTAGGGTTGTCACATCATTTGGATTTGTATTAGGAGGAATCACAACTTGTTTTAAGGTTGTTTGAAGCATATTATGGTAATTCAATGATGCTTGAATAAGATGCCATAAGGATATCTTAGCAGGAGTATTCTTAAGTTGTTCAACAAGATCATACTCCTTTCCTCTATGTAAAGGCAATCGAGGAGCACTAGGAAAGATAGGTTGAGGCAATGGTAATGAAACGGGAGTGGTTTGTTGTTGCCTATTATTCCTTGTGTTATATGTATGAGCAATGGTATTGTAACCTGGTTGGTGTGAAACATTGTCATTATAAAGTTGCCTTGTAAAGTTCAAGATATCTTCTAGTTTCAATGGTTTCCTTTCAAGAAATTATAAGATGAGCACATGTTTGTTTTGAACTTGAGGTTGAGGTGATTGCATTAATGTCTCTTTTTTTTGGTTTGTCATGACAAGACTTAGTGGATGAACCTTGCGAGATGAAATCCTCAAGGGCTTCATCTAACATATCAAAGTCATCACTACTAAAGGGCTTGAGGGATATGTTAACTTGGAAAAAGAGATTTGACATAATCAAATAACTATGCTTTCTCCAAGGGTTTTGTTTGTTACTTTTGATGTTTTTGGTTTTTTTTTTCGTTTTTGAATGATTGCAAAATGTAAATTAATCTATATAATAATACAATAATGTTGAAAATAAAATAAAATTATAGAAATCTAACACTAACTTTGAATGAAAAATGTAAGAAACTTTTTTCCAAAATGTTGCAAAATCTAACTACATGATCAATATTTTGAATGCACAAACAAACTATTTTAGGAATTTAATTTTCAAATATGAAAATAGTAACAGAAATGGACACCAGAGACTAAAAAGCACTTACAAATTTGTCAAAAGGGTTTGTATAGGGACTCATTCACCCAAGGGGAATGGGTCCCAGATCAGGGTTTTTTTAAAATTTGGTTTTTTTAAATTTGAGTTTATACTATGTGATTTCTATTTGTGATCTGTAACAAAAGTTTTTGTAACATATTTTTCCAAATTTATGTCTCTAAATGTAAATTTAACTAAGGTGAAATGATGAACTATTTGACTATTTTTCATATGCAATATGAATCTAAATCTAAATTTAAATGATTGAATGATAATCTCAATGTAATGTGCAAAATAAATTCAGATCTAATTCAATTTTTCTAATTTTTGATGATTTTAAGTGATGCAGACATGCAAATTTAGTTCTCTAAATGTAATGTTCACTATTGCAATATTAAATAACCCTAAATTTAATGCAACTAGTGCAAACCTAATGCAAACTATTGCAAAAATAAAATCTAGGGTTAAAAGGATTCCAATTTTTAGAATGTTTTTGTACAAGGTCGGGTTCACCAAAATGAAACATAGAAAAATAAGACGGTCCTAGGGTTTCCAAAAATGGAAAAGTGGATCCAAAGAGGGAAAATGGGTCCTACTTCTCTAATTGCATTAGGAAATGAGATCCCAACAAAGAATTGACTAACTACCCTTAGGAGAATCACTTCTATGGAGAAATCTTCATATTTTCTTATTATGTCAAGATGGGGATCTAGGTCAAACAACACTTTGGGGAAAAAGATTAAAAATAGCAAATCAAATCCAAATTGCAATATATAACTTGGATCTACTAGATTATTCATAAAATTGGAGGAAACAATAAAGTTTCTAGAAAATTTGAGAGGAATAACTGATGTGCAGTTATCACCAAATTTTATTTCTACAACCCTAACAGGGAATTATTCACCCAAGGGAAAATGGGACTTGAAAAAATTTTCTTCAAAACTTTGAATCTGAGATTTGAGTTTGAGACCTGTAATTCTTCCCTGTAACATTGCACCTTCACTCTTGGATCTGGATCTATGAAAAATCTACAAAAAAAAAAATTGTTGTTTGTTTGTGGATAGGGGTTTTCCTCAATCAAACCCCAATTTTGGTAATTAAACCTTGATGGAAAACATAAATATGAAACATAAAATGTGTGTGTAATCCCTAACCTCAACTGTGTCTAAGATTAAGGAAGCTTAAGATGCAAAGGAACCCTATTCAAGTGTGTTAGAACAAAATCCCTAAAATAAACATGAACAATGATGACCTACTTTGGGAGATCTCAAATCACCCTAATAAGTCACAAAACTAATTATACCTTCCTTTATGCAGAAAGTAGAATGATAATAGAAGATGGAACCACTTAGGAAACAAGCCATTGAGCTTGATTGAATGTCTTGTGCATCTCCCAAAACCTAAAATCCATCATGATCCTCTATAGGTATCTATCATCAATGCTTTGGCAATGTTTGATCTTGATATCAAAATAAGCTTGAAGACCTACAAAAATAACCCAAATGCTGCCCCAAGACTTCACTTTTGAATGCTTGATTATCTTCTCCTTTCTCTTGAATATGAATACTTGATCTCATGTGAATTACTCTTCCTTGCTAGTGAAAAATTAATGTGAAACTTAGTTTTATAGGCTTCCTTTCTAATTTACCAATTATTAGATCCCGAAAGCAAACACTTGAAATTTGAATTTGAGACTTTGAAATAATGTCAAAAACATGTTTTAATTTGAGTTCAATGCACTTAACGAGGACCCATTCGACCATGGGCGAATGGGTCCTAACCTAAAACTTTAGGACTCCACAAATGTCAGGGCATTAATTTAATCAATAGCATTTTTTCAATGTGGGTTGTGGTGTCAAGAAATAAATAAAATAGGCCTTGGGATACATAATAAAGGGTATTATGGGCCTACTAATTAGGTTTTAAAATGTATAAATGAAAAATGTCACTAAATAGGTCCAAATAAGTGTGAAATTGTACTCTCTTAGAAAGGGGTACAATTTTCTACACTACAAGTTTAATTGCTATCTTGATGGTTGCTACAGGTGCTTGTCACTCCAGATCATTGACGTGCTAATGTTGTGAATGAGCGTGATGATTATTTGTTTGTGGTAAGTGATTATTTTATTATATGCCATTCTACAATTCAATTTCCATATATTAAAATCCATACTTCTTATTGTATTAGTTGCGTCTCCAAATGAGTGAAGAGAGGAGGACTAGTGAGTGCATTTGAAAGATAAAAGAATCAACAGACACTCCATCTAGCTAACTATTGAAGGAAACATGATATTTTTCCTCCCCCTAGTGGGAAATGACTATGTATTAGGGTCATTTGTTGTATTCCTACATGACATTTTATAACATTTGTTTTGTACTATCGATATATGTGACATTTTATGTCCATATGGCTCTTTTGTAGTAAGCCATATGAATTTATTGGATTTATTGTATACTTTTATCATAATATATCATTGTATAGCCTTACAAATTTTTGATTAATGCAAATATTATTTTACCATTGCTATTCTTGAATGATGTTATCATGTGTATTGTGTAAATTGTATGCCTAAATATTGTAGGCATGGGTGTTGTTTACATTTGATGCTTAAATAATTATTGAAGATTATTTATTACATTCAAATTTTCACACGTGCCTATAGCTTTCTAACATTCATGGCAAATTTTATTGAGTAGACATTTAATTATCTAAACACTTCTATAGTTAAGGCTAATAAACCTATTATCTTCTTTAATAAACTATTCAACATTTTTCTTAAGTAGGTCAATAATGCATTTATGTATGAGTGTGCCTTTCATGTGTATACTAGTGACTTATGTGTATTCATACTTTGCGAAGTATGTGTATACATGTGAATAATTTTTGAATTACATGTATTTGTATGTATAGTTCATGACTTGCAACTTATGGTTTGCGTATATTCAAGTGTATATTTTACAACTTACATGTGTACTTTGTGACTTATGTGTATTCTAGTGTATACTTTGTGACTTACATGTTTTCATGCATATACTTTGTATTCATGTGTATAAAATTCATGACTTATGTGTATTTGAGTACATGTCCTTCACTTATTCATGTGTATGATTCACTTATTCATGTGTATACTTCATGTATTGCTTGTATGATTCATGCTTCCTATGTATACTTCACATGTTCACATGTATGCTTCATGCTTCCTATGTATACTTCATGTATTCACGTGTATGCTTCATGATTCTTGTGTATACTTCATGTATTACATGTATTCATGTGTATGCTTCATGCTTCCAATGTATAATTCATGTGTTCATGTGTAGTCTTCATGATTCATGTGTATACTTCATGTATTCACATGTATACTTCATGCTTCTTGTGTATATTTCATGTATTATGTGTATTGACATGTTTATGCTTCATACTTCCTATGTACACTTCATGTGTTCACGTGTATGCTTCATGCTTCCTATGTATAATTCATGTATTCATGTGTATGCTTCATGCTTCTTGTGTATACTTCATGTATTATGTGTATTCACATGTATGCTTCATGCTTCATACATATACTTCATGTGTTCACGTGTATGCTTCATAATTCATGTGTATAATTCATGCATTACATGTATTCATGTGTATGCTTCATGCTTCATGTGTATACTTTATGCATTATGTGTATTCATGCGTATACCTTGTGCTTTCTGTGTATATTTCATGTGTTCATGTGTATTCTTCATGCTTCTGGTGCAATGTAGCTCAGACCACTTCAACATGTTTGGGTGTGAAATAGGATGTTACCTAGTGTAAACATACCCATTTGGATGTGTTCAAACTATCGATTTGGGTGCACGAGTTGCATAAAAAATTTACACCCCTTTGCAACTTTACACTGCATGCATTTGACACATTTTCCATCAACTAAAAAGTCAACACCACAGGAAAATGCCTCAGAGATATCAAAAATTGAGAGAGGTTATTATAGATGGGACCTACGTAATCTTGTACCCTCTAACGAAATGTTTCTAAGAGACATGGTGTCTGAGTAACAACTAATCAAATATTTATGCCTTTTTTCACTTTGGACTCTTTAAGGGATATTATTGGTATAATGTAGCTTGGACTATTTCAGCATGTTTGGGTGTGAAAAAGGATGTTTCCTAGTGTAAATGTACCCATTTAAACATGTTCAAACTGACGATTTGGTTGCACAAGTTTCAGAATGAAAGTTACACCCCTTTGAAACCTTACACTACATGCATTTGACACATTTTTCATCAACTAAAAATTCAACACCACAGGAAAATGCCTCAAAGATATCAAAAACTAAGAGAGGTTATTATAGAGGGGCCCTAGACAATCCCATACCCTCTGACATAATTTTTCTAAGCAACATGATGTCTGAGTAACAACTCATCAAATATTTCTACCTTTTTGCACTTTGGACTCTTGAGGGATATCATTGGTACAATGTAGCTTGGATTGTTTCAACATGTTTGGGTGTGAAGAAAGACCATGCCTAGCCTAAATGTACCCATTCAAAGGTGTTGGAATTGTCAGTTTGGTTGCACGAGTTGTAGAACAAAAGTTACACCCCTTTACAACTTTACATTGCATGCATTTGATGCTTTTTCCATTAACTAAAAAATTGAAACCATCAGAAAATGCCTCAGAGATATCAACAATCTAGAGAGGTTATTGTAGAGGGGCCCTACATGATCCTGTAGCCTTAGATGAATTGTTTCAAAGTGACATGGTTTGTGAGTAATATCTCATCAAAGATTTCTGCCTTTTTGCAATTTGGACTCTTAAGGGATATCACTGGTACAATGTAGCTCAGACTATTTCGACATGTTTGGGTATGAAACATGACCATTCCTAGCCTAAAAATACCTATACAAACATGTTGGAATTTTTGGTTTGGTTGCACGAGTTGTAGAATAAAAGTTACACCCCTTTGCAACTTTACATTACATACATTTAACACTTTTTTCATCAACTGAAAATTGGATACCATGGGAAAACACCTCAAAGATATCAAAAAATGAGAGAGGTTACTATAGAGGGCCCCTACGCAGTCCCCTAGCCTTGGAAGAAATGTTTTTAAGTGACATTATGTTTGAGTAACAGCTTGTCAAAGATTTTTTCCTTTTTTCACTTTTGACTTTTAAGGGATATCATTGGTACAATGTAGCTCAGACTATTTCGGCATGTTTGGGTGCAAAACAGGACCATGCCTAGTGTAAACATACCCATCCAGATGTGTTGGAACTATCAGTTTGGTTGCACGAGTTGTAGAAAAAGAAACTTTAAACTGCATGCATTTGGCACTTTTTCCATCAATTGAAAATTGGACATGCCTATTAAGTGCAATTATGCAATTACTTCACATACCCTATCAATGAAATAGGTGCAGTTGTCAATTTCCTTTGTTTGTCATGCACTCCATGAGACCACATTTCTTTGAGGCATTTTTTCAAACAACTCAATGACATGTATATGCTACAACAATTTTCATACATGTCTACCAAAGCATTTTAACAAACAAATCATTGCCTTACTGTTATGGCTAAAAGCCTAACACAGGTTATTTTCAACAAGCTATGGATGCTCAAAAAAAATATATGCTAGCCATGGCATATCGTTGATTACATTGCATTTCACATCTTTCAAACTCAAAGCATTACTTCACATTGCATAACTAATAACTAGATGTTGATAGATGACAAGTTCAATTGAAATCTATTTTTTTTTAAGTCAACCTATTAAGTGGAGTTATGCAATTACTTCACATATCTTGTCAATGAACTAGGAGCAGTTTCCAATTTCCTTTACTTGTCATGCATTCCATGAGACCTCATTTCTTTAAGGAATTTTTTCAAATAGCTCACTACCATGTATATGCCACCACATTTTTCATACATGTCTACCAAAGAATTTTAATAAACAAATCACTTCCTTGCTACTATAACTAAAATCCTAACACAAGTTCTTTCAAACAAGCTATGGATGTTTGGAAAAAATCTATGCTAGCCTTGACATATCATTGATTACATTGCATTGCACATATTTAAAACTCAAAGAATTACTTTACATTTTGTATAGCTAATAACTAGATGTTGATAGATGTCAACATTTCAATTGCAACCTATTTTTTTTAAAAGCCAACCTATTAAGTGTAGTTATGCAATTACTTCACATACCTTGTCAATGAACTGGGAGAAGTTGTCAATTGCCATTGCTTGTCATGCATACCATGACACCATGTTTCTTTGAGGCATTTTTTCAAATAACTCACTGCCTTGTATATGCTACCACACTTTTCATACATGTCACCCAAAGCATTTTAACAAACAAATCACTACATTGTTGATATGGCTTTTAAAGCCTAACATAGGTGGTTTCGAACAAGCTATGGATGTTTGGAAAAAATCTATGCTAGCCATGACATATCATTGATTACATTGCATTGCACATCTTTCGAACTCAAAGAATTATCACATTGCATAACTAATACCTAGATGCTAATAGATGACAAAATTTCAATTACAACCTAATTTTTTTGAAAGTCAAACTAAGTGCAATTGTTATACAATTACTTCACATTGCATAACTAATAACTAGGAGCAGCTTCCAATCGCATTTGCTTGTAATTGCATTCCATGAGACCACATTTCTTTGAGGCATTTCCTTGAGGAATTTCTTCATATCCTCTATATAAGTTTACATGAATTCATCTATTATGTCATGTTTTTCAATTTTTTCTTCAAACTCCTAAAAATTAAACTTTCTTATGCAACTTCCATCTAATTCAATGTTGAATTCTATGTATAATAACAAATATTAATAAATGAATGGTCTATATTGTCAAAAATAAACAAAAAAAGCTCAATATAAACATCTAGCTAAAATGAAAAAGAGTGAATTCCACTAGCCATGATGGAAATGGACTACTATAAGCAATGTAAATGGAATTCATAAGCAAGTTTGTGTTAAGTTGAAATCCTCTATATAAATTTACATGAATTCATCTAAATTATGTCATGTTTTTCATTAATTTTTTTCAAACACCTAAAAATTAAACATTTTTATGCAACTTCCATCTAATTCAATGTTGAATTGTATGTAAAACTATTATGATTAATAAAATCATGAAAGGAATGGTCTATATTGTCAAACCTAAATTTATAAATATTTCAATTCTATAAAAATGAATATATTAGCTGAGATAATCAAATATGATGTAGGAACTTCAAATTATCTTCTTCTATGTTGTCTAGTATGTAATTATATGTTGAAAAGGTGATGGATCAAGCACAATAAGGCACTACAACAAGTCAACTACATAAAAAGGAATTTGTGAGTCAGATAAAGTGTAGAACCAAACAAATGCAGAGAATTGTGGGCCTAAGTCATGGTCAACTCCTTTTTACCATATTTTGTAAAAACCACATTTGATGCTCACCAAATTTGGCTAGCTCCAAATGTGATGCAAAATACCATTCTATTTTGGTGAGCACCAAATGTTGTGTTTCAAGGCTTTGCACTTTGGCAAAGTGCCAAATGTGTTGTATAGAAATTTTTTCATTGTGTAAGCCTTGATCGTAAATGGAGACCTACAGAGGGGAGAGAGAAGAGTGGGATTAAGAGGCAAAGAAGAGTGTAATATTGTTTTAGGAGGGATGAAGACACAGAGAAGGATGAAGAGGCTGAGAGGAGTTTTTATAATTAACTTTTCCCCAAACATCACCAAGAGTGAGAAATTATCATCAATTGTCTCCTGATACGTGTGAGCATGCTCTTCCTCATAATTTTCCTACAAAGTAATCATGCTAACTAGCAAGTGAAAAGGACAAGCAAAAAAAAGAACACACCATTTACCTATAGTTGGGTATAAGTAAAGGTGATACATTGTTAGGGCATAAGATCACTCTCTCCTTCTCTCTATCTCACCATTCTCTCTCCCTCCCTCTCACTCTCTCCTCTCTATCTCACCATTATCTCTCCCAATTTCCCTCCTTCCCTCTTTGTACCTCACCTATCCCTTTCTACCTCTCCCTCCTTCCAACCTCCCCCCTCACTCTCTCTCTCTCTCTCATTCTCTCCTTACCTCTCTACTCTCTATCTCACCACCCTCCCTCTCCACTCTCTCTATCTCACCTCTCTATCTCCGTTAAAACCTTGACCCTCAACCCTCAACCATTAAACCCTAATCCTTATACCTATATCCTCAACCCTAATACCTCAAGCCTCAACCCTAATCCCTCAACTCTATACCTTAGACCCTCAAACCTCAACCCTCAACCCTCAACACTCAACCCTTAAACACTTAATCCCTAAATCCTTAAACCCTAATCCCTCAACCATATAACCCTCAACCTTCAACCCTCAACCCTCAACCCTTAAACCCTAATCCCTCAATCCTATAACCCTCATCCATCAACCCTCAACCCTCAACCCTTAAAATATACCCTTACTTCCTCAACCCTTAACCCTTAAAACCTCGACCCTCAACCCTCAAATGTCAACCCTCAACCCTAATCCCTAAACTCTCAACCCTTAAACCCTAATCCCTATACCTATATACTCAACCCTAATCCCTCAAGCCTCAAGACTCTACCCCTAAGCTCTTAAACCATTAAACCCTCAAGCCTCAAGCATCAACCCTAATCCCTCAACTCTATACCTTAGAACTTAATCCATCAACCCTCAACCCTCAACCCTCAACCCTCAACCCTCAACCCTTAAACGCTAATCCCTCAACCCTCAACCTTTAAACCCTTAATCCCTAAATCCTTAAACTCTAATCCCTCAATTATATAACCCTCAACCTTCAATCCTTAAACTTTAATCCTTAACCCTTAAACCCTCATACTTCAACCCTCAATCCTTAAACCCTTAAACCCTAATCCCTCAATCATTAAACCCTCAACCCTTAGAAAATAATCCATCAACCCTCAACCCTTAATCCCTTATCCCTCAACCTTCAATCCTTAAACTCTATACCCTTAGTTCTTCAACCCTCAACCTTAAAACCTTGACCCTCAACCCACAACCCTAATACCTCAACCCTCAACCCTCAACCCTCAACCCTTCAACCCTCATCCCTCAACCCTCAACACTTAAACCATCAACCCTTAATCCCTCAACCATCAACCTTTAAAAACTCAAACCTCAAATCCCAACCCTTAAACCCTCAACCCTCAACCCTAATCTCTCAACCCTATACCTTGGACCCTAATCCCTCAATGCTTAAACTATAATCCCTCAACCCTCAACCCTCAACCATCAACCCTCAACCCTTAAAACCTCATTCCTCAACGCTCAACCCTAATCCCTCAAACATCAACCCTTAACTCTCAACCCTCAACCCTCAACACTCAACCCTCTACCCAATACATTAAACCCTCAACCCTAATCCATCAAGCCTTAACCCTTAAAACCTAAACCCTTAAACCCTCAACCTTGACCCTCAACCATAATACCTCAAGCCCATATCTTAAACCCTAATCCCTCAACCCTCAACCCTTAAACCCTAATCCCTCAACCCTTAACCCCCAATCCTCAACCCTTAAACCCTCAACCCTCAAACTAAATCCCTCAACCTTATACCTTAAACCATAATCCCTCAACCCTCAACTCTTAAACCCTTAAATCTTAAACCCTGATCCCTCAACCCTCAACCCTTAAACCCACAACCCTTAAACCCTATTCCATTAACCCTCAACCCTTAAACCCTCAACCCTCAATCCTAATCTCTCAATCCTATACCTTAAACCCCAATCCCTAAACTCTCAACCCTTAAACCTTGAAGCCTGAAAACCTAATCCCTCAACCCTATAACCATCAACCCTTAAACCTTGATCCCTCAATGTCAACCCTTAAACCGTAATCCCTCAACCCATAAACCCTCAACCCTAATCCCTCAATCATATACCTTAAACCCTAATCCCTCAACCCTCAACCCTTAAATCCTGAGGGAAGGAAAGGTAGAGAGTTGGGAGAGGGGTGGGTAATGATAAAAGGAATGAGAGGTAGAGAGGTAATGGTGGAAGGAGGGAGAGTCATGGAAATAGGGAGAGAGAGAGGGTTGAAGGAAGAGGTAGTGATCGAGAGAAAGGAGCTAGATGAGAAAGAAACAATAATAGAGGGAGAGAGAAGAAGAGAGAGGTAGCGAGGCAAGGATATAGACGGGGTAAGGATGGAAGGAAACATAGAGAGGGAGATGGGGAGAGAGATTGGGAGATACCTAGAGAGGGGAGAGAGAGAGAAGAGAGGGAGAGTGAAATGGAAGTACCAGTAGATGAGTAACAAGTGATGAAGAGAGAGGTACACATGGAGTGAGAGACATAGGGAGGAGGAGATAAAGCGATGATGACCTAGAAAGGGGAGGGAGAGGGAAGATGAGAGAAAGAAGAACGAGATGAGAGATAGAGGGGGAGAGAGGTGGGTAATGAGACAAGGTTGGAGAGACTTGGAGATGGGGAGAGAGAGAGAGAGAGAGAGAGAGAGAGAGAGAGAGAGAGAGAGAGAGAGAGAGAGAGTGAGAGATAAAGGGGGAGAGGTGTGGGTTATGAGACAAGGAGGGAAACTTGGATATGGGAAGAGAGAGAGAGAGGTAGGGGGAGGAAAGGATGGAGATGGAGTTAATGAGGGAAGGCAAGGTATAGAGGGTGGGAGAGACCTAGAGAGGGTTGAGAGAGAATTGGATAAGTATTGGTTAAGAGGGAAGGAGACAAAGAGGTACTAAAACGTTAAACCTCAACTATCCATCATCAATCATAAACCATAAAATTTAAACTTTATCAAAGTGGGGTAGTGAGAGACAAATAGAAAGTAGTTAAGTTGGTGTTTTTTTCAATACATCATCATTTGGTGAGTGCCAACTTTGGAGAGAACCAAATTTGGCACTCGCCAAATGCAATGCAAAATTTGTTGCTCTCCAAATTTGGTGCTCGCCAAATAATCTACATTGGGAAATACCAAGGACATGATTTTTTTAAAGTGTCACAAAATTTCACATAATTTTGGTTGTGCTAACCATCAGGTTTGCATGTATTTCAATGCAAGCTTATAAAAAAACCATGATGAAATTGGGCTCTATCTTAGCTATCTAAATATATAAGTTTTTTTACATTTTGATTATGTTAAGGTTTTCATCCATAACTTCTCTTGTTAGTGCCTTTGCATTTTTTTCTAAAAACAACATGTGCTAGTTTTGGAATATATTTTTACTCGTTCATCAAATTTTGAAACAAATTACATTTTTATAAACTAGACTCCATTCTACATGTAATGAAAAAAATATATTCAATTTTTGATTAATTTTCAAAAAAATTAGGGGGGAGCATGCTCAAATTTTAGCTTTTCAAGATGTGTCCACTTCAAAAATTCATAAAATATTATATATTCATTAAAAAATTATCCAAAAGAAAAAGGATAAACTACATGGTGTTAACTAATTTCTCATTGTTCATATTTTTGAAATTCTAAAAAAAAGTTAATGAAAAAGGAAGGCGCCCACAGATGCTATGTTGTTTGTTTTGATAGAAAAAATGACTTATTTTGGGCCCCCCTTTTAAAAACTCTTAATCTTCATTATTTTAAAAAAAATTAGTAGCTTAGAAAGTAGACTCAAAGCACTTCAACTCTTGTTCTTGTTGCATCTTCAAATTTTGAGTGTAACAATCTTCATTTTCTCGCGAACATCAAACTTTGCTGATTTAAAAAAAAAATGGTATCTTAAGAGCCATTTTTGTGTCATAGATTGGTGCACACATTCGACATACATGTTAGTACAATACAATCATTAAGGAGAGGAAACCTAATATTGCTTCTATAGCGATGCATTACCTTGGAGGTGATATTAAAAAGTATAGGGAGTTGGAAAACAATGTTTGATATTCCTATCAATGCTTCAAAATTGAAGAAATATGGACTTGTTACAAGTACCCCTAGGAGAACCACATCATTTGAGGGGGTTATTCTTTCAATTATTCAAAATTCCATTTTACTGATTGTAGTTATTTTTGGTGTTATTATGATTCTTCTACTATGGAATACTTGATGGGAAAGGGGATAGTTACAAGTTTCATGTATAGATATATAGATCCAAAATTTAGGAATTCAAAATATGGATAACATGTCAAGGTTTCTATGGTTATCGCATGTAGAAGTATTCCACTTGAGTCTCCATTTCAAAAAAAATCTCGATATGTGTATACATCTAGTGAGTAATGCACATGAAGGAAGGTTATATTAAAGAAGGAAATACTATGAGTGTCATGGTAGTTGTTCAAAGATATAATAATATCCTTCTGATTGTTCCTCCTCTAGAGCCAATGCCTACTAGATGTTAATGGAGAAAGTTCCCCCTTCCTTCAACATTATTTTAGAAAGACTTATTTTGAGATGTGAAGATAGTTCAAAGGTTGATGTTATACCTATGCAACACCATCAAGTGCTACTTTCCTTGGATTTAAGGTTGAATATTTATGATTAGGATTCGATTGGCTCTATTTTATTATTCTATTGCTTGAAGTCATTGCTTCATTTAGAAAAGAGGATTATTTTGATCATGTTGTGATATCAAGGTAGGTAGTGAGAAGCTTGGACATTGATTAGGTGGAGAATATTTTCTATGTTGGAAATAGCATAGAAGTTGGCCAAATTTTTGTCGGTTTTGGAGATAGTTATAAGGTATCATTCCATTATGTTTCATTTCAAACCCTAAGATCACAGTGATATAAATTTAACAATAATGAGATAGGGGCAAGTTCATCAAGATAGCTATATTCATGATAATCACCCGTCATTATAGTCTAAGATCATATAAATGAGTTTAAATTTGATAGTGGAAGTTCATGTTATAAAGCACATTTCAATGATAATAGAAAGAATGAAGATGGTTTCAAAGCAATAGATATAGTTAATGATGTCATTAGAGAACAAGGTAATTCATAGTCAATCTTCATGGTAGTATTCTGAGATGAAATAATAGTAAAGAGAGGACTTGATGACAATGACAAAGTGAACACTATCAATGATAGTAGCTAGATGTCAGCTAGTGACTATCACTCTAGATCTAAGCACAATTTAGAGTCTTCAAAAGAAAATTTATCCAATAAAGTATGGAAGATTCATATCTCACTATACTTGATCTTGCAAAGACAAGAGACACTTGATAAGTCATGATAAAAGAAGAGGACTGAAGGCTTAGAAAAGGATAATGATTTTCATGACAATTATGCACAATCCTCATAATGTACATGAAAATTAGACAAAAGTGACAGAGATTAACACAAAGAGAAATTTGAGGTGAGAAGAATAGTCCTAAAGATACCATATACAACCCATGCATAAATATAAGATTCAAAATAAGTTAAAACTTATGTCATAGTCATCATACCAAGATAATGTTCAAAGTGAAGGATGTAAGATGATATTCCTTCAAATGAAAGTGAGCAAGATGGTGAAATGAAAATGACAAAAGGGTCAAGCTTTATGGATAATAAGTATAGACTTGAGAGGTTAGAGATATAGACAACATTAAGGAACTATGACAATCCTAAATGATATTACACCTATTTAACTGTCATAGTGTAGTCATTTAAAATAACGAATATGTGTATGGAATCTATAAGATGAAATGGTTACATGACAAACAATGAGCATGCCTAGTTTAATTATAGAGAACATATCATGACAAAGGATGGGTGAAGAATTGTATGGCTTGTTGAATTTTATATAAGGAAAACACATTAAATGTATAGTATTTCATATGCAGTAGTCTCAAGGTTAAGAGATTAACACAGTGAACAAAATGAGTTGCTCTATTACTCTTTAAATAGTACAATCTCCACTATCATGTTACACTTGATAACTATAAAGATTAATGAATTGGTTTGGAAAAGTCAATACATTAAGAGAACAATGACAAGAAATGGACAATAGGCCTAAAAAGGACAATCATCAATCACCTCAATGTACAGTCTATAAGAACAGGGTTTGAGGATTACAATCCCTAGCCATGATACTCGAGCCAAGTGACAAATCAAATGTGACTTATCATGTAAATCATAGTTAAAGGGGTAGCCCTAATGATAAATAGTGATATTAAATCATGAAGAATGTTCAAAATATGGGGATCAAGGACCTACACTCACAATCTCCAATGACAGCCACAAAGGAACATACATGGATAGTAAAAGATGGATCACCCAAAAGTGACAATGCAAGAGATGTTATGACTATCAATCCAAAATGAGAGGGATAATCATAAAGGGAAAATATAGGCATAGTTTTTGTGTTTGGAATTTTTGAAGCCTTGAAGACATTCAAATTCCATGCATTAACACAAAGGAGAGTGCCATGAAATGAGTTGAAATAATGAAAAATTTAAAAGATAATCTCATCAAGAGATCCCAAAGGGTAGGTTCATAAATAAGGATGGTCATAGAGACTATAAAAGGAAAATTCATGATAAAGCAGACACCATGTGATAGTGAGCATCAAACTGGACACTTGGTCATCATAAGATCAAGCCAATGAATAAATTCCCATCACTTGGAAAAATCAATGGATAGTCTCAAACAAGTCTCATAAGGATTATGCATAGGAAAAGTCCTAGAGAAAAGAAGAGAAAGGTATAGATGAAATAGAGATAAAGGAGACATAAATTGTAAGATTAGCATTTGTGATTGTGTCACTCAAATTTTGAGCAATTTTGAAGATGTCTTTAGGTTATTGGAAATGAGTGAACATTAAAAAGATATAACATCATACTATAATAGAAGCATAATGATAATTATGTAGAGGAAAATGCAAACAATGAAGGACAGTTAAATTATCAAGTTAAATAATGGTAAGGAAGATGCATGACAATCATTAAGAGGAGTAGATAGACCTTAAGGAATATGAGAATTTTTCCATATAAGAATGGGCTTGAGATGAAAGAGAGAAATTAGGAGGATGTAAAATATATAAAGACACAAGGAAGTGACCTTAGGATGCATGATTGATGGTAGTCTAAAGATCACAATTAAAATGGCATAGACAACCCATAACATGCTTCAAGGAAGGTGAAAAATATTGTAATGATACTGAAAAGATGATAAAAAATCCTTTACAAGACATGAAAGGTAGTTTGAAAGCTTTATCATAAGTTTTGTCATGATAAATGATAAGTGTAATAGTCTTAAAGGTCACAAGAGACTCATCAGGGTGACAATGGTATTGAATGTGAAATAGCATAGTGATAAGATACTAAAGTAGTCTCAAGCTTGGTTAGTGTACAAGGACCCATCCATTGTGCTTGAATTGGTAACTAGCTACAATCACAAAAAGGATAGTTCTCATAAAAACCCAATACAATGACAAACCTTCAAAGTTAAAAACCTACAAAAAAAAATGTTTATTATACAAAGAAATATGATAATGGTCCAAGGTGAAGAGGCCAAGATAGTGAGAAAGATGCAGTCATGTTAGTATCAATCACAATGATCAACCTAGAAGCATATCACAGATATTAACATGACTATGGTAATACTTATGTCAAAAGGGAAGTCTTCCAATTGAAAAAATAGCCACAATAATAGGAATTGAAATGTTGCATAGCATACTTCAAGAGAGAAGATATAGTGGAAAATACAAGGACTTTGGTGATAGGGACATCATCATTTAGTTACACTGTGAAGAACATGAAAGTAACATTCACTCAATAGCAAGGAGTTTGAAGTTTTAGAAACCTTGTAATATGACATAATCTTATAGTGAATTTGATGATAGAGTGAGAAGCTACCGAGATGACATTGAGACCTGGTATAAAATAGAGACCAAGCAAGAAACATGTGTAGATTATAGTAAGATTCATAACCCATTCAATGTATGTTAAGAGATTTTCAAGAGCCTTTAAAGGAAGACATGAAAGAGGTCACAAAACATTATGCCAAAATTAGGAGATAGTGCTAGGTTTAGAGGAGGCTATGGTAGTTCAAAGGTCTAGTTTTCTTATCCAAAAGATAAGCATAAATGATAAGTGGATTTAACCCTAATAAATATCTTATGCCCCTAGGAGATTTTGACATTTTAAAACTCTCTCACATGCCCTAAAAACTTGAAGATGGAGGTTGCAGCGGCTAGAAGAGATCTACTAGCTAATTATGAGTAGCTACAGATATCTAGGGGGAAGTTTGAATAAGTCTTACATAGTTGAAAACATCATGGAGCTTATTTAGGTACCCAAGAGGACTTTGAACTAGCAAAAGTCAAACACTTTTCACTTTATCTTTATGAGATATGTTCCAACTTTTTAGGAGGTGGTTCAAGGCTAAATAATATTCCCAATCTCATTATGTGCGAGTTCTAGCATTCTGAAACAATGTTATAACTTGTAAGATTTCTTTTTATGTATGAGAAATAGCACTATAACTCAAAAACTCAATTAGTTTATGACTAAAATTCAAATGTAATACCATCATTTTCAAAGCATTGGTAATCTTCTACTACTATAAGGCATATTTTATCAATAAAATCAAGCATTTTTTCCTCCTCAAATACTATTTTATTGTGCAAAATAGTAGTTGATGAATATTATTGTGTTTCTATGCAAAACCTTGAATACATGTTTCATTTTCAGCACCTATAGGCAAAGAAAGTACATGTTATGTAGGTTGCAAGTTGTGTAGTGGATGTGAAACATAGTTGTTAATTGTGAAAACCTTCTTTTCATTCAAAATTACAACACACACAACCTTCTTACAAAATATAAATGTATTGGTGTACACAAAACATTTTTAAATGTGTGTAAAAGTTAACTAATTATTGAAAGATTATGTCTGAAATAGCAGTAGGAGTCTCAAAAAAATTTGGTACATCACTTTTTTAGAATTTAGGTTTCATTATAGGTCATTTCCTTCCTTTTTTCTCAACCTAATAGCAGTAATTTAGTTCAAATTTAAGTGATTGCAACAAGGGAAAAAACCCTCTCTAGAGATTCACTTCAAGCTATGGGCAACTCATAGGCCCTTGGTTGTTTCCATGTTGCATTAGATTATTGAGCTAGATGCTTAGCAAGGGCGAAAATCTACATGAAAGCAAAGATATGATTAATTAGTGACTATATATTTATGTTAACATTATAAAAATTGTGTTTTATTAGTGACTTATATTAACACCTATTTAATGTTGAAATAAGGAGGATCTAGACTAAATGACTCAAACTAGATCAAATTTTCACCTCAAAAATTGGAATGCAAAATCAACCAAGGGGTTTTTCTTGGATGTTGTCCTCAAGGGAGAACCAAGTAGGTTTTTCTTATTTCTTGGTTAGATTTTTCTTATTTCTTGGTTGATTATGACCAAATTGACTAAATTTAATAGAATGCAAATGCTATAGAATGAATAAATAGAAACAAAAAGAAAATATAAGAAGAAAATACAAAGAGGAACCTCATATTGAAAACTAGGGAAAATTGTGGAGGATGCTAGAGAATAATGCTAAAGTCCTAAAGATGCCAAAAATTAAGGTTTATGTTATGTACAAACTTGGCGCTGTCTGAACATTTGTATCAGAGAAAATTAGGACTCAATTTGTGATTTTTCTTGAATAATTAGCATGCCCTAATTTATCAATTATGAACTAATAAAGACAAGAGATAGGGTTTAGGAGTCTTCAAAAGAGTCAAGATGTCAAATCCTCCTTCCATGACAACCAATGCCTAGACACATACAAATTGAAAATAGAATAAGCATTGTGCTATATGGGGGCTTGACTCAGTCAAACCTTGTGTTGGAATTGCCACCTCCACAAAAACAACAATGATTAATGATAAAGTGTGTGTGCTCTCAATGGAGTAGAGGAAAGCAATAATGATAATGGTAATAACAACACAATGATAGATTTACCACTCAGATATGAAACCCTTATTAGAATAATGTAGCCATACAAGTTGCACACAAGGAGGAAGAAGAGGCTTCTTGGAGATAAATTGCAAGTGTTAGTACATACAATAATAATAATTTTAAATAAGAAACATCACATGATACTTGAACATGAATTTGTTGTAATAATGGAGTTCATTAGTTGGTAGATTGTAGACTGTATGAATTACTTGGATTATGTCTCTAATTGTTTTCTTTCTTGTTGTAGTGTGAAAAAAAGTATCCCTTTTTCCACACTTAATTTGAGAATAATTAATAATAAATTAGCTTAATTATGCCTTGATTTAGTGTTGTAATATGTTTTTCATATTCACATTAAGTTTAGGGCCCTTTTTAATTAAATGGACTTAATTGTGCCTTTTTTTTGGTGTTGTAAGGTATACCTTTACACTTTCACACTAGTCTAGGGCTTCATTAATTGATTGAGGTTAATTTTCCTTAATTGGCCCCTTTAATTCAAATACAAGCCTAATTAAATTCAAATTTTGAGGGATAAAACCCAAAATTCACAAATTCCATTTCACGAGACTCAACTTTGGAAGATGTGTGTCTTAGGTAAGTGACCTAGGACCCATTCACCATAGGGAGAATGGGTCCTCACTTAGCCCTATGACACTATTTTTATATAACATTTCACGTTGTCTGATGTGTGCCCTAGGTGAGTGGCCTAGGACCCATTCGCCCTATGGTGAATGGGTCCTCACTTAGACCTAGGACCCCTCTTTGAAATAAGTTTTTGTCAGTATTTTAATGATTTCAAATCTATGATTCAATGTCGACTTTTGATATTTGAATTTTGGGAATTAATGTTAAGATATAAATACAAGGTCATTTCACTTAATTTCACCTAAGAATTTTTATGCAAGCATCCTAATAGAAAACTTATGATCAAGAGAGAATTCAAGAGAAATTTGTAAGGCATTCAAGAGCAAATTCATAGAAAATTATTGCAACAATCAAGATTCCATTTGTCATGTCAAAGATGTATTGCATCATGCATGTTGTTTGAGCTAATGTGTTGATGTAGTGTCCAAGATCTATCAAGCATATCAAAGGAATTGTTTCACATCAAGTTCATGATCAAGATCTACATTCATTGAGGCCACTTCATGCTAGTTTGAAAATTTATTCAAGGTTCAAATAAGGTGTGGTGAGTTATGACATTACTTTGTTCACTCATCATTCCTTCATTCATGTTTCATTATTTCATCATAAGGCTTAATTCCCAAAATAGGGTTTGACCAAGGAAAACACCTATTCCCTAACAAAACAACATTTTTCTTCTCTTTGATGTGTGATTGTAGGTTTTAGGTTGAAGATCAATTGGAGAGAAAATTTGAAGAAAGTTGTAAAGTTGTCAAAGTTGCAAGAAAAATTGTCAAATCACATAAACTGATCTACATGATTTATTTTTGTCTTTTTCATAGTGACCAACTAGAATTTGGGAGTGCAAACATAGGAGTAGAGAACCCAAAAACAAATTTTTTGGAGCCCTAGCCAAGATCCATTCGCCATAGGGTGAATAAGTCCTTAGTGAGGTATGAAAAAGAAACTATGGTGATAGGTACACAACATTTGATCGTTTCTAGATCTACCTTTTGACTATTATTTGGGTTAGATTTGGTTATTGTTTCTCATTTGCATATTATAACACATATTTTGAATGAAATATAGAGAAATAGGTGCATCATTATACCCCTTTTTTATATAACCCTATTTTTCTTTATTTCATTATGGTGAACTCAATGTTTTGAGCATTGTAATTTGTTGGTTTTAGAGTCCTTTTCATCCTATATTTAGATCTTGCATTCATTTACATCTCTTTGCATTGAATTAGGTCTCATTTAGGGTATCTTATTTTTGCATTTCATTAAAATATTTAGGATTGCATATTTTGCATTCTTTAAATCTAAAAAACACAAAAAAGAAAATCAGTCATTTTACATATCATATACATCATATTAACTTGCATTTGAAAATTGAAACAAAAATTGCATATCAAACTAGCTTTTCTAGGTTGTCATTTTGTCATAATTTGCATTTGCATTTCACATTGAATTCACATAAAACTAAAACTAAAACTTGTTGAAACAAACCTGAATATGAAATCCACTAAAAATCCCTTAAAAATCTATAAAAACATGTTTCAAAAACCTCATCTAGGACCCATTCACCCTAGGGAGAATGAGTCCTTGATAAGGCTTATAATCTGATTTTTTGGGCATTAAAATCTTCCTTTTTGCATTTTTGAGGGCTATTTTTCAGATTTTTGTTATTGCTTCCAAAATTTTGTTTCATCAATTTGATCATATCTAGCTTTATTTGGTAAAGTTAGTGCATTGTGTGATTTAAAAATTGCATTTACAAGACTTCATTTTGAGATTTCTTTTGCATAATGTAATCAGAAAATTATCTTGTTTAGAATCTAAAAGTTACATTTACACATTGCATTCTAGGTCATTGCATTGCACTTTACCCTCTTTACATTTTGGGTGTGTGCACTAAGTTTGTGAAACTTGTATAAGCTTTACAACTTGGTTTCCAATTAGCAATACTATTGTGAGACATAGTTTGAGACTCATGTCATCCCGTAATACACCATTCGTCATGGATCTTGAGTTTTCTAACTCACTTTCTAATAGTGTTGATAATCAACCCCCTATGGATCATAACATGCATATCTCATTTCCCATGACTTCCTTACCTACAACCAGTGCACATGATGTTAACAAAACCATCCATACGATGACTAGCTGTACTGAAGCTTTAAGGTATACCAAAAGCCAATGTGGAACTTCAATTCCTCCTTCAATCCCTATTTACATTCCTACATACACTAGTACTCATGTTACCACAACCATTCAGCCTACCAGCAATGTCAACACTTCCTTAGGTATTTCTGCTAGGAATCCTTCTAGTTTTGTGGATTCATATATCATATCTCCTCAACCATCTCCACTTACAAACCTTAAAATTCACTTTCCCTCTGCAAACATACACCACTCCACCTTATTCCCCTCCACCTTACAATAATAACAATGATGCCATCATTAACACACTTTTGCAAAACATGTCAGCCCTTCAATAGAAAATTTCTGCCCTAAATCAAAACAACAATGGTTAACCTTTATAATACATCAAAACCAACCAGTTATCCCTAAATATATTGAGAAGACAAATGCCACAAGGTATAGAAGTTCCTAGATTTGAGGATTATGGTGGGAAAGGAGATCTTGTTAGCTATGTTTCCACTTATACAACCCTATGTAGTGATTTCATCTTTGAAGATAAACTCTTTGCTAAACTCTTCCCTAGATCCTTAAAAGACACTACTTTAGAGTGGTTTTCTTCCTTACCGAATAATTCAATTGGTTCATTCAATGAGCTTGTTGATGCCTTTTACAACCACTTCCACATTCACATGGGTCCCAAGCTGACCCTAGCTGATTTAATGACATGCAAGCAAAAAGATGATGAAAAGATGATTGATTTCATAGCAAGATATCAAATGCTTTATTCAAAAATAAACATTAAAATTCATGATGTTGACCCTCAATGAATGTTTATTTCCAATTTACAAAACAAAATCTAAACCAAACTTGAGATGTTGAAACTCCCATCCTTTACAAAATTATGTATAGCCCTTCATGACTACCAGAATTCAACTTATGCTCGTGATATGAAAAAATTCTTCTAGTCATCCTGAAAATTCTAAATCTGCACCTCAAAATAGTTACCAACCTTTCAAGAAATAGAATAGGGGATTTTTACAACTTAATTCCCTTCAACCAAATCAACAAGTTGATAACCAAGTGGTTGTTAAAAAGATGACAAGTCCTTTTTCCTTTGGGGATAGGAATAGAAAATTTACCCCTCTACCCTACACCCTTCATAATATCATGATGTAGATCATGGAAAAGAAGATGCTTTCCCTACCTCATGTTAGAGCTCCTGATCCTAATAAACCATTACCCACAAACTATAGATCAAATTCTTATTGCCACTGCCACCGACAAAATGGACATGATACAAAATATTGTAACCATCTTAAATATCTTGTGCAAGACCTCATTGATTCTAATCATCTTCAAATTGGAGGTGTGAATGATCAAGGTAATAAGTTTGTAGCTCCTAACCAAAATTTACAAATCTTTACAAATCTTTACAAATCCCATGCCAAAACACACTATTTCATTTGTAAAAGCTAGTGAAACAAATAATGATGTGATGAATGTTGACACAAATGATGAACCTACAAAAGATGAAAATATGGATGAAGAGGTTGAAGTAGTGGCATTTATTGAAGCTAAACCTTGTAAGGGATCAACCAAAATGCCCCTTGATATTTCTTTCTCACAAAAAGACATACTTAAACATGAAATTGATAGTCCTCTTTACATAGCTAGATGAATCAATGACAAGCCTACTAATGGGATATTAATTGATCCCTTCTGTGTAGAGAGCATGTTCACTGGAGAATTCCTATTTGTGCATGAACTTTATCAGGACACATATGTCAAACCAAAAGCATGGATCAAAACGCATAATGGTTTTTCTTGTCCTATGATTGGCTTGATAAATCTCCCTCTAAAAATTAGACCAAAAACATTAAATGTCTCATTCACCATCATCCAATCATTGGGCCAATTTCATGTGAAGTTAGGCTATCCATGGCTTTGCTCCATGAATGTCATCCCATTGGTTGTGCATAAATGCTTAAAGTTTCCCTTTAACAATGAAATCTTTATTGTACATCGTAGTGACTTTAATCTTGTGTCTTCCCGTGGAAACTTTTCAATGGATTTCTTTTGGCCCAAACCTATTGAACCTATCAAGCCTCATGAGGACCACTTTTTCAAAGCATATCAAAAGTTTAAGGCAAAGCGCATAGTAGAATTATCCCTTAGAAACATGCCTCCACCTGTGATTGAGCCACCTATCCTTGACGAACCAATGATTGAACCAAAATCCCTTCCAACTATCCAAGAGCAACCTATGACAAATCCTCCTACCATTTCCTATAAGAGACCATGAGACAACCAAAACAATCTCGTTGTGCCTCCTAAAATCAAACAAGTTTACAAAGCTAAAGAGAAAGTGGTTGAACAACCTCCTATGGTTCCTTCTATTCCTCCCCTATGGGAAGAAAATAAACTTATGGTTGAAAAACCCACTCCTACTCAATTACAAATTAACAACAAATTGAAATGAAATTAAAATTCTAGAGAGCATAGGCATGGATGATGTGCTATTTCTCGTATATTACAAAAAGAAGAAAATAATAGCATAGAAAATCAAAATCTGAACTTTCTTGAAGCAATGCATGATGACTCTATACCCTCATTGCAATGTAAACAAGAACCTTCTAGAGACATTATCATTCAATTTCCTGTTGTGATTAACTTAGATGATGACATTGATATTGCAAATATTGATGAACAAGTGCATAATGAGTTGAATTCATTGTTCTCCTCTTCTATGATATTAAATGACAATTTGACTAATAAGAGTATTGAACTTGGTGCTTGTCCTAGTTCAACACTTGCAATTTTCCCTTTGGCTAATTGTTCACCTTCTGTATATGTTGATCAAGATTGGGATGCAAACAACCTACTATAGGTTGACTCGCATGTGTCTCTCTAGTATTTTATTTCTTTTTCATGTTTCTTTATGTGATTTTATGTGCATAATGTGATCCCCCATGCTATTTCGTTTGATGTATCTCTCTTTTTGTGCATTCCTCTATATGTATCTACATTCTTCTATATGTCGCAAACATTTTATTCTTTTTCGCTTGTCTTGTGTTTTCCTTTTGGGGATGATGCAAGGAATCAAGACATTTAGGTCTCTTCCACATTGAATCGAAAGGACTTTTCTTTGTTTTCGCTCTCTTTGTGTCATTCTTTCAATTCTATGAGTATTTGTGGAATGATGACATTTTTGATCTCTATAACAACATTGTAGCAAAGATATACTGACCCTAAATCCATAGATCCCTTATGTATTTTTGGAGGCAAACCCTCCTTTTTCGTGACATAGCTTTATTTCGGAAACATATGACTTGGCATAGGGATTTTTGAGGAATCTCTCATATCTTAGGATTGGACATTGTCTACTTTAAAGCAATTTCTCATAACAATGGTGTTAGAAACCACTTTAAAAAGGGGGCATGCATTGATAATATCTTTTGACATTTCTCATGTTTCATGGTGCGATTTTCTTTTTCTTGTGATGCTTCCTTTTCTTGGTGGTGTCATTGGGTTTGATATCCTCCAAGAGTGCAATATTTCTTATTGTACAAATTTCCTCTTAGTGGTGATGCAATGCACTGCATTCCCTAAGTTGTGAAACTTTTACTCTTGACTTTTCCTCTCTCAAAGACATTAGGCATGATGTTCCCTATGAAGAAGGCCTTAAATGAACTAAGCAATATCCCTTTGAACAAAAACCTATATATATAATGTTCATAGGTGTTTGGAATAATGTAACTTGTTAAGCCCTATGATGCTTGAAATATAAATGCAAGGCCACCTAGCATAACACACCTTGCTTGCCTGCGGAGCCTTGCCTAGCATTGTGGCACCTTATTGAAGTTGTCAAGAGGATAGCTTTGATATGGTATGGGAGCCTAATATGATTCTCTCATTTGCCACCCTATTAGGAGACTCACCTAGTGGACAACCTAAAGTTTTGCTACCTCTAAGTGAGCACAAACTAATAGATTAGATGTGTTCCACATCGCATTGGACCGTTTAGGCTTGATCTTCCTGGTCTTTAATGTTGTATGATTGTGTATCTTTGTCATTGTTGCATACACAAGTATCTTGAATGCCTACTTTAGTGTGAGTTTGACATGGGGTCATCCTCTCACTAAAGTGGGGGAAAAATGTAGTGTCAAAAAAAGTATCCCTTTTCCACACTTAATTTGGGATTAATTAATAATAAATGAGCTTAATTATGCCTTGATTTAGTGTTGTAATATATTTTTCATATTCACATTAAGTTTATGGCCCTTTTTAATTAAATGGACTTAATCGTGCCTTGTTTTTGGTGTTGTAAGGTGTACCTTTACACTTTCACACTAATCTAGGGCTTCATTAATTGATTGAGGTTAATTTTCCTTAATTGAATCCTTTAATTCAAATCCAAGCCTAATTAAATGCAAACTCTGAGGGATAAGACCCGACATTCATAAATGCCATTTCACAAGTATCAACTTTTGAAGATGAGTGTCCTAGGTAAGTGACATAGGACCAATTCACCATAGGGTGAATGGGTCCTCACTTAGCAGGCTATAACCCTATTTTTACATAACATTTCACCTTGTTCGATGTGATGAAACAGGAACAACACAAACATAATTAGGTGCATGCACTAAACTAAGTGCCAAACTTAGTGTGAAATTGTAAGTAGTGGTAATTTACGATGAACTACAACACCAATAAATAGATCCAAGAAAGAACATGCGAAATATAATAGAAAATTACAAAATAGTATTTTGGAACTTAAAATACTTGTCCTCTATGTTCTTAAGCTTAATATAATAGGTGGGTTTTGAATGTCTATTGATCAATATTTAATGCTAAGAATGTTTTCCTTGAAAGAAGGGATCAAAATGATTATCTAATGGTTAAATAAGATTCCACTTTGGTTGGTATTATAATATTTCTTAAATTGGTTAACCATGTTAGGTTATGTGTTAATTTTTGAGTAAGCAAAGTTAAAGTCTATTACATGTGCTTCTATAAAACTATTGCTCTTACCATAAGATTTTAAGAACTTTCATTATAGATACGATACTATCATTATTATTTGATTGAGAGAAATTAGATGTCTTTTTCGATGGATACATCCAACATCACTTTCTTTTCTCTAATTTTGGAACATGTGAAGATCATCTATGTATAAGATAGAATTGCATGAGGATTGGAGTTCATTCTTCTCATTATAGACTCACATCACATCAACTCTAGTTCTCGTGCTAGGTGAAGGCTTCACTCGTTAGATCAAGGAGATTTCGAATGAAGTCTTCTGGCCTAACTTGTGGTGTACACCATTTTCCACTAGTGGGGTTGCTTACTCTATTTATTATTTTGGTCAAGATTTCTCTTATGTGAGGTTTTAGTATAATGGTACACTACTATGGTACTTGACATGTGTCGGTGTGGTATAGGACTTTAGGGTGGGCGCACGTTTGAGAGTGTTGCTTTTTGATATGGTTTTGTATGTCATGATCTTATTTTTCATATTATATCTTGCTTTGGGTATTTACATTTATGTGTGAATTTGATGTTTACAATGATGCATTAAGAAGTGTTGAGTGATCTTGTTGGGTTTGGAATAGTTATTTGGCATGTGTATGGTGTTGTGAATTCAATTTAATGTGATTAAGTGGTTTGGTCTATGTTTTCCTATGTATGTATATGTGTGTTAAAAAGATAACCACTAGTGTTGTAAGTGAATTGCATTATTAAGTTACTAAATAAATACTTTTCCTTGAATGATGGTTAAGGAGGAAAGGAATTTCCTCTAATGGTAGGTTCAATATCTTCTAGTTGAATAATTTATATTAAATATATTGTACTTTATATTAATATCACTTGTGTATGTGGCAATCAAATTATGGCCTAATGTAATCATTTTATATTATATTGGAGGTTTGTATTACTTGACCCATATATATTGATTATATTTAGATGTAATTATTATACTTAAAGGATTGAATTTAATGTGTTCATCATATCAATTTTTTATTGATATTACTTGTGTGGTTTACATATATGAATCTATATTTCCTTTTACTTAAGAGAAAAAAATCCTTATTGCTTTTGAGGTTTGTTACAAAACATTGAAAAATTATCACCATGGACATATATAGATACTTGCACCATTTGGTGAAATTTGCATACTCATGCCAATTCCCATCTAATTTTAGGCCCATTTTGAGAGATTGTCTAGATATAGTTATATAGTGGCATGTGGCACACTTCTATTTCAAGTTTGACTCCTTCCCAAAAACATATATATCCTCATTTATGTTTATTTGCACATATTTCCATGCATCTAATCTTATTTTAAAACCTTATCTACACTTAATAGCATTTTGTTTCCACAGTTCATAATAGTCAACTTCAAGATTTCTGGATAAATTGTGTGCATATTTTTACATCAACGTTTCGGATCATACATCTCTCACTTTCTGCTTTTCATCTTGATGATGGATCATGGAGTATGATCTGAAATGTTGATGTAAAAATATGCACACAGTTTATCCAAAAATCTTGAAGCCGCCTATCTACACTTGTTCCCATATATTTGAATCATTCATTCTAGATCCTACATCCCTTGTCCTCAATCCTGCATGATGGATATTTGATCCAAAAAATAAAAATAAAATAAAATTCAAATGACCAATTCCCACACTTTTCTCATAACCATTTGAAGCTAATGTAAGGAGTTATTCTATTCTTTTGGATTGAATTTATCAAAATTTTACATCAAAATCAACATCTAGATTTCTCGTATACTTGTCTAATATTTGTTAATCATTTCATGATCATAAAAGTAGATTTTTCAAGAGGTTGACCTAGAAGAATTTGATCTTATTATTCTAACAATTTCTCCAAAAAATTTCAAAAACCATTGATCCTTAATAGTTAGAAAGGAGCAAAGAATATAACTAATAAAAAAAAGTAGAACTATGTGCTATAATAGATCAAGAAAATGCATTAAAAGTCAAATCCACAATACAAGATTTATCCACAACCACAAAATCAATTAGAATTCTATACAAAATTACAAATGATGAGACTACTTATTTTTCTACACGTAAATAAATAAAATCTGCACAATATCAAATTTATCTTCATCATTATTCAATAAACTAAATACCTAAATCCTTCACATTTAATTTAAAAAAATAACAATTTCAATTGTTAGTTATCACATCCCTCTATCATTTATTCAATCTAAAAATTCATTGACCCTAATTTACTTAGCCTAAATTAGGCCTAGGGAAAGATTAGTTTCCTCTTGAACAGAAATACAAACTAAAACAGGACAATCTTTGAACAGAGACGGTTAGTCTGAGTGGCAGCAGAAACTTTGAACTTTGAACATTGGGAATGGGATCTGTATACAACTGCATTTATTACAAGTAACAATCTGAACGGAGAAGTGAAGTCTGGGCCTGGCGGCTGCCCTTTGGAATGGGCAATGGCCAGTCATTTAACTGACAAACGGCCCGACGGACCGTCACATGGAATATCTGCAACTCTTTTCTCATTAAAGATCGCCTGACGTACAAAGATCGTACCCTACGGTCGCCATGTCCATTTCAACTGTTTCCCGTCCTTTGCAAACTAAATTGCCTCTTTCTTTGTTTTGTATGGTCATCATATTCTCTTGGTCATCTAATTCTACACATTGGCTGTGTGAACTTGCACTGCCTTACATGCGAAAAGTCAGTAGCTGATTTGACTAGAGCTGTTTCTGTTTCTGTTTCATCATACGTGAAATTAAATATTTGTAAGTCTTTAATTCGGTTTCTGCGAAACGCACATGCCTGTTATCAGTAAATGTCTATCTCGGAGAAACTAAATGTATATATTCTAGGTAGCCTTCCTTTCCTAGTACATACCTATTACATGTTTGTCTATCCAGTCATCAGGTTCTGCCCATGCTTATTTCTGGATTATACCCACATCGGTCTTTGATATGTAGGGGATGGCAACCGGAAGGATAGGTTGGGTTAGCCACACAATAGAAACACACATTTGTACCCAAAACAGCAAATACTGATAGACAAACTTGAAAGGAGTATATTTCAAAACGTTTAATGCAATCACAATGTTACTATGTAATGAATCCAATGAGGAATAAGGGTAGGTGTTTGTCGACAATGGAGAACAATGGAATGAATAGAAAGCAGGATTAATCAACTGTCCAATGAGTAATGCATTTAAAAACTCTATTTCTAATTCCGTTTGTCCTCATTGCCTAGAGAACAAATCGTTACATCAAATCAGTACTTGGGCAGGGGACCCTCCAATCCAATTATAAACCCCAAAATTCAGGAGTCTTGAATCATGCTTATACAAACACCTCAGCTCAGTATCAACCATATGTAGGGGTGCCATAATAATGATCTCAATCAGAACCTACTTGTAATCCTCATCAAGCAATTCTCTTGTTGATTGACTTTGCATGCAGTCCTTCAAGCTAGAAGTAGTAGAAAAAGTACCAAACCAAAACCCTTACACCCTTAATAGGCCTCCTAATCTCTCTAGCCCATTTACCCATGGCCTCTTCCTTATTCCTCTGCACAAATTCTTCCTTTTTCGTCTCTACCACCTTATTCTCACCCACTTCTTTCACACATGAATTTGTGCCTTCAAAAAAAAATATACCCATTTCAAAATTTTATATATATATATATATATATATATATATATATATATATATATATATATATATATATATATATGAGACATTCTTTAATATTTTTTATTAGTTAAAGTGGGAAACAAGGCTCTCAACTCTATTACAAAGCACGTATGAAGGCAACATTAAGCAAGATCCATAACAAATAAAGCTTGAAAGAAATATAAAGCAAGACAACAAAATAGGACCACCAACATAAAAAGACATACCCAATCAATGTGTCGAGATAAGAAACAAACGAACAACAAAACTATTGACATAGAATTAAGGAAAATCTTTTGGGTAAAGACATCCCCTTAATCCTCCAACAAGATGCCCTTCTTCACCTTTTTCTTTCTGGAACTAGTAGAAGTTGCATCATTTATACTTTTTCTTTTCTCACAAATAGCATATTGTAAGAGTGCAAGAGTGGTGGTCGATTTATGAATAACATTTGTGTTGAATGGGAGAATCCTAGTCACCTTTGTCTCTAAAGTGTCAATCCTATACTAAAGAGTATTCAAAAGCTTGGTGTTGTTATCAAAGTGCGCACATGAAGTCCCAATGCTAATGATTTTTTCCTCCTTCAAATAAACAAAGGTATTAAAGATGGTTTCCTTATTCAACACATCAAAAGAGTCATCCTCAGTCTCCATATCAATAGAGTAGGGCTCATTCATTTCTCCAAAATAGTCGGTTCCCTCAACTATCTCCATAGGTTCCCAACCATCTTTTTTTAGTAGACCTCATACTCATACTTTTAGTATCATTTCCTCCTCTTTGAAAACACTAGTTGAATCCTCAACATTGACTAAAGTCGTATCTTCACTTGATTTAATTAAAAATTTGGTTGTATCCTCATTATTTTCAAGGGGCTTAACATTATGTAGGGATTTAGTTGCTAGTCTAGAGGACCTTCACACAATAGAGTCCCTTATCTTATTCTCCTCATAACCCAAATACAATTCTCCCTCTATAGCCCCATGTTTAGGAAGGTCTTCACTCCCAATCAAGACCTTAGGCATACACACATATAACTCCATTCACTTACTAGCTTTGTTTTTATTTTTGTTTAAGAGGGGAATCTTTTCCTAGTGAGCACAAATCAGTAGCAGCATTTTCAACAAGGGTCTTCAAAGAGTTTGTGTTCACCTAGCCTTTTTCAATATTAGGCTCCTTTATAGAAAAAAAATTCTTCTCAAGGATGGGCATACCATTCCCACCTTTATTATTGTTCTTTGTACTACCTTCTATAATACAACCCTTACCAATAGAGAGTTCTTTAAGATCCTTGGTCCAAGGAGGAATAAAAGTTGACTTCACAAAAAAGTTCTCTACGTATTTTTTAGTGCCATATATTTTGGGCATAATTACCACCATAGTATTTTTAGGATTTTCAACCACAATAGAAAAATCCATCAACTTCTTTTTGGGGACATGGGATCTTTTTAAAAAATTCCCTTTACTATTGGTCTATGATTTCCCCTCATCGAGATCCCCAAGCCCCTTCGCAGTAGCTTCCCCAAAGCTTTGATAAGGGTGGCCAACAAGAGATGTGGGTTAATAAAACCACTAGGGGTGATAGGTAATTGAGGGCATGTGGCAAGGTGGTATTTATACAAAATAAATATAAGGCCTTAGTGCAATAACACCTCAACCCTACTGAGCAAGACTTTCATTGTAGAGGACTCAAGAGACTTAAGAATAAAAAAGAAAAAGCATATAATCACCTTATGGAAAAGATGACTTAGTAATGAGAAATGGTAGTAAAATATACATTTAAAGTGATCTTCTAATGTGAAGTATTTGATCAAAATACAACTTATGTCATGTCATGGGGTCAATAAGTCTTCCCTTATAAAGTCATTCTAGAATTTGGTAAGAAGCTCTCCCTCTTTGAGAAACATCTTCATACTTGTGTCCATTTTTCCTATCTTCTCAACTTCTTTCCATCAATCCTTAGTCCAATGGTTGTACCTATACTTTCTTTTGACATAAATTAGTCCACACCTCCAACTAATAACTTTTTGTCTTTCCAAGAATGAGAAAATTGCTTGGAGAGGACTTGATCATGACCATAAAGACCCTCTAGATATGAGGAAAATATCCCATCCTTGCAAATATGCCACAAAAAAAATTATTACAAATCTTCTCATAACATGAGTGTTTATTTTTGCACTTATTACCCCCATAACATTCATCTTCAGATTAGAAGTAGGAAAACAATAGTCTAGAGTGGAAAGAAAGGGTAATCCTTAATATGAAGCATAGATTAAGGTATAATAAAGAATAACCTCGCCATCTAAATTCTTAAGGTTGTGAAATCTAGAAAGTATAAAAATCATGTACTCTTCTTTGAATTACACATGTGATATAAGGGAAGGCCTCTAGATGATCATTGTATAACTGATGGGTTTGCCTCAATTGCCAACTTTTATTGGATACTTATCTGTTGTAACCTTCATATCATGGGTTTAAATTAAATCCCCAAGATAGCCCTTGAACATCATTAGGAAATCAACTCTCACAATGCCAAACCAAATACAAAGCCTTATACTATCATCATTAAAGTGATAATTTGAGGCATGATTATTATTTAGCATATTTCCTTTGATAGCAATGGGATAAATCTTAGCAAGTAACCAACCACAAAAGACCATGAAGAGAGTAACCATCAACTTTTCCAATAACAACCTAAGTATTTGGTTTATTTTCCAAATCATGGATAATATGAGGGTTTGTAAAGCTTGAGATCTATCATAAATGTTATCCCAATGACACCAATACTTAAACCTGATTCCAAAATTTTCTAGTGTATCTATCACTTGGTTACCCTCACAAAAAAGGTGTTTACCATCAAAATGAGAGAAGACTCAAAAAACATTGAATATCCTCAATGAGGTTTTTAATATTGTATATTGGTCCAGACCAACCATTTGTAGAATCAGTGATGAGTTTGGAGTCTTCTTCAACCAAAATATTGGGAAATCCCATATCATGAGCCAATTTTATTCCCTAGAAGACACAACTACTTCAACTTTATGATTTGATTTAATAGAAAGTCCTCTAGAATAGGTAGCCATATGGTCAGCCAAATTAGATCTAATGATTCTCCCAACACTATCCATGCTAGGATTCCCTTTAGATGCACCATAAAAATTTAGTTTGACCTAGCCAATGGGTGGAGGGCACAATGTGTACCTTTTTCTAAGGTCCTTTTTATAAGTATCAAAATTATGAATATTCTTGTTGATGCCCCAACCTCTAATAATTTTGATCTCACAAGCTAGAGAGAAAAGAGGGTTTCTCAATATTAGCATGAATAACATTCTCCACCAAATATATAGCTATGAAATGAATCGCCTCATCTATCATTAATGAAAAGTACCAAAATATTTGATTATTTATTTCCTTTCAAATTACCCACACTACTTAAGGGGCACCTATGACCAAACTTCTTTAATAACTAGATGGAAAAAGGAAACAACCAACTATCCATAAACCCAACCATAGAAAAATGTATAACCCAATAAGTCTCAAATTCATGAAAGGATTTTCCCGAAATAAGTCTGGATTAATCACAATGAAAGAGGAGGTGGTTTATTATTTCCTCTTTTGTAAGAAGAAAGACACATTTGTTAGGGAATTGAAACCCTCTTTTCTGTATGTCATAATGGGTGAGTATTTTTTTATGTCTAGCAATCCACCAAAAGAAATTGATCTTAGGCAACAATCTATTGTTTCAAATCCTCTTCCAAAAATTAACTTGGGTGCTAGGGTCTATTGGGACTCAAGTTTATTGTTTTACATTTTCTTGAGTCCCTTATTGATTTCACCCTTAGCCTACTATTTTTACCTAGAAATCCAATGATAGTATCATCTCTAAAATTATTGTCTAGATCTACTTTGTATCTATGTTGAAATGCTTAGTAATAGCCATGTTTTTTCATTTTGAAGCATTATTCATACAACTTTAAATTCTCAATCTGAAATTGTTTCACTTTAGAAATTTACTTTCAAAATGTCTGATTATTTTTGGTAAAGTAATTTATTCTTTGAAATCTTTGGTCGATGTTTCAATTTTTCCCTTTCATAAAACTCCTTCAAAAAATGTTGAAGTTCATGTTTCTTCCTCTCCCAACATATATCTCCCTAGAGAAGATATCTTGGAGCAAGAGGATGAGATTATTGATAGCTTCCAAAATACTAATTTAGCTACCCTTCATTCATACATTCCTCTTGACAACATAACAAGTATGCAAAAATAATCCATGTACCAACCTCCTCTGTGAAACTTACCTACAAACCACAATCCACCTCACACTAATTACATTCCCCACCTTCACCAAGAACCCACAAAACCTATCATACCATCACTTGATATGCTTTATTCCTCTCACAAAGATACCCCTTCACCATTCATCCCTCAACCATTACATATACATAAAAATGATTCCCCCAACCTCACATTCCATTATACATTGATCCACCTTCCCATATCAATAATGATGCTTCCTTTCGACAAAATATTTAGCCATCTCATGTGAATGGGATTAACAACATGCCTTTTGATTTGGACACACATTATGGTCATGGATTTTGAATCGTATCTAAGCAAGGCTTTAATACAAATGGTGAACAAGGAGTTCAAATTCCTATAGATCACACACCACAACTTTCCATAAAAGGAATAGGATACCAACATATGCCTTTGTTCGAAACATTCACTCCAATAGCTACCTCACCACCAAGCCATCATTTATGCGAACTAGGATTAATTATTTTCCTACAACACTTATGTAAAATAAGAAAAAATTATGGATATTTCTTGTAAATTGTTTGATTAAACTTCCACCTCCTCATGAAAGAAGCCCTACCAAATAAAAAAATCCATCTTTTTGTGTATATCATCAAATATTTGGACATCACACAAATGATATTCGGGCTTTAAATAAAAAATAAAAACACTTTGTCAACAATATACCCTCATTAAAGTAACAATAGATATAAAGGTTGACCATTCTATCGATTAGTCACTATTATGTTATTCTTCAACATGCGGCATTTGTAGCACCATGTGCTTGCTCATTGCGACTCATGGGGGTATATTTTTGTGCAACCATATTTAATCAATACGGGGCAACGTGATAGTATATACCATCATCGTCCTTGCACTTACACTTGGGGGGCAAGGATAATTAATCTTAGGAGGTGTGTATTCTTCTTGAGGATCCCCTCTTTCCCTCATTTCCTTAAAATATCAGCATAACAAGTATGCTAATATTTTAAGGGGTGCATATCCCTTGTCCATTTTCATACATTTAGCATCTAGTGAAGCTTCAAATCATTCATGTGCCCATTTACTAGTGGTATTGTGTATAATACCCCTTAAGGTGTGGCTTTCAATTCAATCATGCACCCCTTTAATGGTGGTATTGTGTATAATACCCCATAAGGTGTGGCTTTCAATTCATTCATGTGCACCTTTAATGGTAGTATTGTGTATAATACCCCCTAAGGTGTGGCTTTCAATTCATTCATATGCCCATTTAGTGGTGGTATTATGCATAATGCCCCTTGAAGTGTGGTTATCATTTATTCACATGCCTTAATTTTTGTGGTGTTGTTTATAACTCCCCTTGAGGCGTGGCTAGAAATTTGTCCCCCATGATGTTAAACCTTTCTATGAACCCTGAGGCATGATGGCCAAATAGTCCATATACCTAGCATAATGGATTTTTTTGGTCTATAAACTTGAGCATTTTTATATGGATACCTAGCATAACACAACTTGTTATCTAGTAGATCCATGTGTCTCATGAGTAAACTATCATAACACAACTTGCTAGCCTTGTGAGACCCATCATATTGCATGGAAACCTAGCATAATATATCTTGTTATCCAGTAGACCTATGTAGCTCATAAGTGATCACACAACTTGCTAGCCTTGTGAGAGCACCAAATTTTACACTCGATGGATGATGTTTGGAATTGAGACAAAATTTGAGATTAAAGTCTCTTTACCTTACTAACTCAATCCTTTTTAGCATACTAACCTTTTGTTTTTATGTTTTACGTTATGCATATCATGTTTTAATTAGTGTTTGCATTCTTGTTTGAATTGTGTTTTTTATGTGTTAGCCTTGTGTCTTTTGTGTGTTTTATTATTGTATTCCTTGTATGCCTTGTGTATTTCTTGTATGTTTTGTGTCTTCATTGTGTATTGCTTTTGTGTCTTCAATGTGTGTTATTTTGTGTTTTATTGTCATGAATCTTTTGATGCATTGCATCTTATATGTGTGTGCTCCTTTGTATTTGTAGTGTAGAAAATTGTGCACCTTTACAATTTAACACTATGTTTACATCCCCTTAATTAATTGGACTTAATTAATTTTATAATTGACCAAATTATGTATTCCAAACCCTTAGTATTCTCATTTTTCAAAAGAGAAACCTATATTAAACAATTTCCAAGATTAATTTAAATACCTTGGAAATTGTGTGTCCTAGATTTAGGTCCTAGGATTCATTCGCCCAAGGGAGAATGGGTCCCCTTTAAGTCATAGGACTTAATTTTTAATATGTTTTTGGTGGCATTTTAATGATTCAAATTCAAGTTTCAAATTTCGGCTTGTGGAATCTAATTTTTGGGAAATCAGACAAACACCTATAAATACATAGTTATTTTATCAATTCAAATCTAACACACTTTATGAGAGCAATCCTACAGTAAATATTATTGTCTAGAGCATTGAAGAGAAGGTTTATCAGTCTTCTATAGTAGTAATCAAGTTCATATTATCATGTCAAGGTTCATGTGTGTTCATGTCATGTTTTGGAGCTAACATTGTGATGTAGGTTTCAAGCATTCAAGCAAGCATTCAAACATCAAATCAAGCAATCAATCAAAGAAATTTATGCAAGATCCAAACCTTAGAGAGATGTGTTAGACTTCAATCCTCTAAGGGAATCCATTAATGGATTAGTGAGTTGTGACAAAGTTTTGTTCATTCATCAATTCCTTCTATTTTTCATCATTTCATTATCAAGGTTTAATTACCAACATGGGGCTTGACTAAGGAAAACTCCCATTCACCCAAAAACAAACATTTTTCCTTTTTATGTGCAGATTTATAGGTGAAGAAGGAATGGAAGTTGATCAAAGGAGAAATTTATGTGCAGGATCATCATGGAAAAAATAGGCCCTTAAGTGGCAAAAAATTCAGAAAAATCGGAGTTAGGCAACTTGACATAAAAATTTGAATAAGTTATCTATATTATTTCCAAAATATGTAAGAATAGAATCTATAGAAAATTGAATGTAGTTTCTAGACTACTAGGTTTTTTTAAGAAAAAAAAAAAACTATTTGGTGAAAATTTGAAATTTCAATGTAGTACTTAAATTTTAGGGAAAAAATAAGAAGTATGTGTTTGTCTACCCCTAACCACAATAAAATAATAATATTTTTATAAGATTTTAGATATAAGTAGAGAACTCATGTCCGATATGATGCATATTTTTCCAAGTAAATAATTAATCATGAATTTTTATTACAAATTTTAAAAATATAAAAAATTGTATGTCGACCACCATAACTTGGTCAAAACTTCATGAAATTCAATTTTTATTTTTAATCCTATAGTATGTGAAGCATAGAATGTGAGGGATGTTTTGGATTCAAAAAATGTGATACTATTTTAAAGCTATAAATTTTTTTTAATCAACCTATCAATCAAGACTTCAGTTGTAATTCAAATAGAAAATGAATAATAATTACTTATTAAATTCAAAGTAAAGCATAATTTATATTGGTGGAAAGATGAGAATATCCTTTAAAAACCCTTTTCGTTTCATCAAATTTGGGTAAAAAAAAGTCGTCCGCCACATCCCATCATATTGCCACTTTTTGGCCCATCATGATCCTGCACATTAAAGTTTTCAAAGTTGTCATCATTGTTGTCAAGCTATGGAAACTCATCTATAGATTTTATTTTTGAATTTCTGACAATCAAACCAGGAGAAATCAAAAGCTTAGATCTAGGATGTAAGGACTTCAAAATCATATTTTGGACCCCTACACTAGGACCCATTCGCCCTAGGGAAAACTAGTCTCGCTACAAAGCTCAGAACCTACTTTTTGGGCTAGGTGCACACCATTCTACCCTTCTCAAATCATCCTACAAATTATTGTTTCCATTTTTTTTATCATAATATTTCGCATTTCAAGTGTTAGGTAATGTAATTAGTTTGTTAATGCATTTGAAATTATCTCCTAAAAGTCTCAATCAGTAAGAAAACAACAAACCTTCCTAATATGGTTGACACACCTCAAGGTTGAAACTTAATCCTATCCTTGGGAGATCTATTCTTCTAATGAAATTAGGGAAATTTTAAGTGTGAGTTCAAACCTTCAGGTCATTCAATCATTGAAACCCTCACACACACACACACACACACCTAAATTATTCTTTGTTTCATTTTGGTGAACCTGACATTACACATCATAAATTCTGATTTGGAAGTCTCTAAAACCCTAGATCTAGGATTTGCATTAGTTACTCTTGAATCTCATTTAGGGTTTATAATTGCATCTTGCATCATTTAAAATTTCATTTCGCATCATTTAAAATCTCAAAAATCTAAAAATATTGCATAATAGTTTGTATATTAGCATCTTTCAATCATTTGCATCAAAAAGTTTGATCAAAATTGATCAAAAAAGTTGTCATTTTTCTTATTGTTTTCCATCAAATTGTATTTGCATCTAATCATTAAACTCTAGAAACTTGTAACTGAAAGAATCTATCTGCAACCTAAAATAGAGACCTTAAACACTAACTTAAAACTCAAAATTTATTTTTTCAAACCCCTGTGCAAAGACCCATTCACCCTTGGGTGAACCTATCCTTGTACATGTTAATTTCTAAATTTTTGGGCATAAGTCTATCTCTGTCTGCTTTATATCTTGTTGTTTGCAGATCTTAGTTTTAGTTTCTAAAATTGTTGTTTTTTGTATTTGTTTGCTTTCACATCAATTAGTCAAAACAAGTGCATTGTTCAAAAGTAAAATTTGCATTTTAAAGACATCATTTTCAGATTGTTTAATTCTAAAATCACTAAATCCTTATATGTTAGATCTAATTTTTTTTTAATATCTTTTCACTTACTTGCATCATGTATCCTATTTTTGGGTGTTTGCTACATTAGTTTAGTGCATTTTTGTCCATTTTGGGTACACTTTTGGCTTGGTGAAACTTGTATGAGTATTACAACTTGGTTTCCTATTGCCAATACTTCAGTGAGACGTAGTTTAAGACTCATGGCATTCCATGTTGGTACATCCATTGTGAATCCTAGGTTTTCCAACTCTTTCACTCATAGTGTTAACACTAGTCAACCCATGTTGGAATCCATACCTAAAATAAAATTTCCAATGACCTCCAATCCCATTGATGTTGAAACCATTATTGCTCATGTCCCTCAAGAGAACTTGCAAAAAATGGATGAAGCCTTAGAAAAAATTTAAAATATGTGAGTGTTGAATATATTGTTGGTACTACGATTCCTATCATATATAACATGAGGAGAATGCTTGATAATGAACTAGGAATAAAATTTGTGTGTATCCTAGCTCATACTATTGATGATCATGTTCCTATAATGGCTAGTTGTGCTCAAACTTTGGGACTCACTCAAATTCAAGGCAGAAATCAAATTCCCCCCCCCTACAACTCTGGCCTCTATTCTTACATACACTCATTCAACTATCACTACAACAAGACAACCAACTAGCAACATCAATCCAACTTTGGGTATGCCCACTAGGAATCCTTTTAGCTTTGTGAATTCAACCATCATATCTCCTAACCCATCACCTCTCACAAAATTGTAATTCACTTGTCCTCCTAACACATATACACATCCACCTTATTCACCTCCATCTCAGAACATAACCACTAGTTTCGTTCTCAACCAACTTTTGCAAAACATTTCATCCCTCCAACAACAAATTTCCACATTGAACCAAAATAAAAATGGCCAACCTTCACAATATGTCAAACGAAACCCATTATCATTGGAGATATTGGGAGCACAAATGCCACAAGGCATAGAGATTCCTAGATTTGAGAAATATGGTAGTAAAGGAGATCCTAGTAACCATTTCTCGGCATATACAACCTTATGTAGTGACTTAATTTTTGAAGACAAGCTCTTGGCTAAGCTTTTCCTAGATCCTTGAAAGATACAACCTTGGAATGGTTTTGTTCTTTACCAAATAATTCAATTTATTCATTCAATGAACTTTTTTATGCTTTTCTCAACCATGTCCAAGTGCCCATTGGTCCCAAGATGGTCTTATCAGAATTAATGCAATGTAAAAAAAACAAAGATGAAAAGGTCACTGATTTCATAACACATTATCAATTTCTCTACTCACAAATCCACATTAAGATTCGTGATGTCGATCTTCAAAGAATGCTCATTGAAAATGTGTAAAACAATATTCAAAATAAGCTTGGGATATTCAAATTTCCCTCCTTCACGCACTTGTGCACGACTCTTCATGACTATCAAAATTTGCTTAATCATCATGAAGCGAAAACTTCTTCCAATCCTCTTGAAAAGTATGAATCTATGCCTCATAATAATTTCCAACCATTTAAAAAATAAAATAAATGATTTATATAAATAAATGCACCTCCAAAAAATTAACATGGTGAGTCTCAAGCGGTTGCTATAAAAACAACAAATCCATATCAATTCAGGGATAAGAAGAGACAATTTACTTTGTTACCCGACACCCTCCATTTCATCATGTTGCAACTCTTGGGTAAGAACCTAATTAACTTACCTCCCATTAGAACCCTTGATACCACTAAGCCTTTACCTCCAAAACATAATCCAAATTTCTTTTTTCCATTATCACTGACAAAATGGACACGATACAAAACAATGTATGCATCTTGAAAATATTATACAAGGACTCATTGATTCTTATCATGTCCAGATTGGTGGTGTTAACCATCAAGGAAATAAGTCTATTTCCCCACCCAACCAAAATTTGTAAATCTTTACCAATAAAATTCCAAATCATAACTTCTCATTTGTTAAAGCTACTGACACCAAGAATGATGTGATGAATCTTGATAATGTACAAGACATGACTAATGATAACACGAGTGATAATGAAGATGACATATAAACTATGGTCAACCTCATTAACATTCAACCTAATAAGGGTCAAACCAACTTGTAAACTGACATTGCTTTCTCACAAAATAACATAATTAAACATGCACCCGATGGTCCTCTTTACATCATCGAAAGCATCAATGACAAGCCTACTAATGGGATATTAATTGATCTCGTGTGTGTAGGGAATGTGATCACTGAGGAATTCTTGTTTGTGCATAAACTTTAGCAAGATTCTTATGAACAATAGAAAGTATGGATCAAAACAGATAATGGTTTTTCTTGCCCTATGATAGGTTCAATCACTCTCCCATTAAAATTTGGACATAAGCAATTAAATGTCTCATTCTCCATCATCTCATCATCATACCAGTTCTGTGTGAAGCTAGGCTATCCATGGCTATGCTCCATGGATGCCATCTCATTGGTCATACATAAATGCTTGAAATTTCTATTTGGCAATGAAATTATCACTATGCATCATAACAGTTTTAAGTCATTGTCTTCCCATGGAGTTTCTCATTGGATTTATTTTGGGCCAAACCCATGGAACCTATTAAGCCTCATGAAGAATTATTTTTCAAATCTTACCAAAATTTCAAGGAAAAAAAAATAGTAGAATTATCTCTTAACAACATTTCTAATCCATGATTGAACCCTCTATCATTGATGAAACTATGATTGAACCAAAATCTCTTCCAAGTAACCAAGACAAATCAACCATGATTCCTCCACCTATTTCCTATAAGAGACCAAGACATAGTTATACAATGCCTATTGTGCCTCCTAAGATCAAACAAGTTTATAAACCTAAAAATAAAGTGGTTGAACAACCCTCGAGAGTTCCTTCTGTTCTTCCCTTGCGGGAAGAAAAGAAACCAAAGGTTGATGAACCCACTCCTACACAATTACAACTTGAAAATTCTGCAAAAAGACATAGAAATTCTAAAGAGAAGAGGCATAGACGTTGTGATATTTCCCATCCATTAAAAGAAACAAAAAAACTAGCAAACCAAGATCAAACACCAACTCAAACAAAGCCTGATAATTCTCCACCTTCGCCACAATATCAACATGAAACCTCTATGGACATTATCATTAGACCTCCTACTATGATTAATTTGGATGATGATGATGATGATGATTAGATTATTAAGATTGATGAGGAAATTCATAATGAACTAAATTTGTTATTTTCCTCTTCCATGAGCTTAGATGACAACAACCACAATGATCCTATTAACAAGAGTGGCTCACCACATTTTGAACCTGGTGATTGTCCTAGTATGACACTCATTGTTGCCCCTTTGGCTAGTTATCTGCCTTCCATATATGATGAAGAAGAATGGGATGCAAAAAAATTGCTTTAGGTTGGCTCACATGTGCCATACTAGCTTTGTGTGATTGCATGTGTGTAATGTGATCCCCTATATTGTGCTACTTGGCATGCATATATGTTTTTGAGCATACTTTGGATGACCCTTTTTACTGCATTGGTGCAAGGATACAAAGGAGGTGAATCTATCGTGGCATTCTGCTATTTGTATCTACATTCTTCTATATGTCGTAACCATTATCTTTTCATTTGTCTTATGTTTTCCTTTTGGGGATGATGCAAAGCATTGAGACATTTAGGTCTCTTCCATGTTGACCCAAAAGGATTCTCCTTTATTTTCACTCTCTTTGTGTCATTCCTCCTTTGTTTTCATTGTTCTATGAGTATTTTGGGAATGATGATGGTTCTAAGCTTTATTATATCACTATAGAAAAGACATACACTGACGCCAAATCCATAGATCCCTTATGTGTTATCTTAGGATTGCATATTGGAGGCAACCTCCTTTCTATACCATCGCTTTATTTAGAAACATATGTCTGGCATAGGTCTTTCCAAATAGGTTCTCATATATTAGCCTTTATCATCTTCTACTTTAAAGTAATTTCTCATAGCATGGTGTTTAGCAATTTCTTTAAAGTTGGGGGCATTAAGACTCCCACTCATTGCTTGCATAATGACATGACCTTATTCAAAGTGTGGTCTTTTTATTTAATGTGATGTGTCTTCTTGGTGGTGACATTGAGTTCGATGTCCTCCAAGAGTGTGACCTTTCTTGGAATATGGCATTCCTCTTGATGGTAATACTATGGCTTGCATTCCCTAAGGTGTGAATCTTTTATCCCTCAGCTAGCCCTCTCTTGGTGGTGATATCAAGTGTGATTTTCCCTAAGGTGAGACCTTTCATGAACTAAGAAAAACACCTTTGAATATCCTAAAACTAATTCCAGGCCACCAAGCATAACACAAATTGCTTGCCAATCGTGTCTTGTCATAAGTGTCTAGCATAATGCAGTTTGCTAGCCTTATGAAACCTATGGCCATCTTATTGTGTAACTTATCAAATTTATCATGGAGTATAAATTTTGGTATGGTTGATGTACGAGAGCCTATAGACCTGGTATGACTTTCCCATCTACCACCTTTCTTTGAGTTCACACCTTGTAGACCTAGTGTGTGTTTCTCACACTATTGCCTTAGGGATCACCTAGTGTATATTGGACTGCACTAGCCCTTGTGAGCGTATTCTTGGACAAACAACTTAGGCTTGATCCATACATGTACATACAATCAAATATTGATCCGTCCCTTCTCTATCCATTCTTCCCCTTTGCATTAATTTTGACATTGTATGATTGTGTATTGTGTCTCGTTGCTACATGCATGTGTCTCTTTGTTCCTTTATAGGTTTTCCATGGGATATTATATCCTAGGGGCTTTCTCATCCTCCTTGGTCCTTCTCATCTCGTCTTTCTAACAATTATACAATTAGACCTCTCTTGATGTATTTATCTACTTTAGTGACATGAGTTTGAGCATGGGCTTATACTCTCACTTAAATGGGGGCTAAATGTAGTGTAGAAAATTGTACACCTTTACAATTTCACACTATCTTTGCATCCCCTTAATTAATTAGAATTAATTAAGCTTCTAATTGACCAAATTATATATTCCAAAGCCTTATTATTCTCATTTTCCGAAAGGGAAACCTATATTAAATAATTTCCAACATTAATTTAAACACCTTGGAAATTGTGTGTCATGGATTTAGGTCCTAAGACCCATTCGTCCAAGGGTGAATGGGTCTCCTTTAAGCCTTAGGACCCAATTTTTAATATGTTTTCAATGGAATTTTAATGATTCAAATTCAAGTTTCAAATGTCGGCTTGTGGAATCCATTTTTTGAGAAATTAGCTAAACACCTATAAATACAGTTATTTTATCAATTCAAATATAACGCACTTTATGGGAGCAATATTATAGCAAATATTATTGTCAAGAGAATTAACGAGCAGATTTATCAATCATCTACAACAACAATCAAGATCATATTATCATGTTAAGGTTCATGTGTGTTCATGTCATGTTTTGGAGCTAACATTGTGATGTAGGTTTCAAGCATTCATGCATCAAATCAAGCAATAAATCAAGAAAATTCATGCAATATCTAGACCTTAGAGAGATGTGTTAGGATTTAGTCCTCCAAGGGTAGCCATTAGGGGTTTGGTGAGTTGTGACAAATATTTTTCCATTCATCAATTCCTTCCATTTTTCATCATTTCATTATCAAGGTTTAATTAACAAAATGGGGTTTGACTAAGGAAAACCCCCATTCACCCAAAAAAAAAAAAATTCCTCTCTCGTTGTATGTGTAGATTTATAGGTGAAGAATGACTGAAAGTTGATCAAAGGAGCAATTTTGCATAGTTTTCAAAGTTGTCAACATTGTTGTCAAGCTACATAAACTCATCTACAATTTTATTTCCAGTTTTCTAAGAGTCAAACCTGGAGAAATCAAAAGCTTAGATATGAGATTTGAGGACTGTAAAATCAAATTTTAGACCACTGCTCTAGGACTTGTGTGTATATAAATAATGTGAATAAGCAAATAAAACCTATACAACACACCAATGAAACATTATATCAAGGAATTCAAATAATAATCAAATTAAACAACAATTCCTCAATGGTGTCTCATTGTCCTCTATCTCCAAGGATTCTTTAAGTCATTTTTCTCTAAGATTGTTTGTGCACATGACTTTCGAAATGACAACCTGAAGAATGAGAGATGTTAGAAATGCAAGAGATGTTTCCTACATTACATGATTGATAAACTAGTTCTAGATGATATGCAAAGATAATAATGCTACTAATTAAAATGATATGATGAAAATACTATAATTAAGATGCTACTAATGAAAGTGCCATGATTAAACTACTTGATGCTAAAATGCTAATACTAAAATGCTCACTGAAATGAAAATGCTAATTAAAATGTTGCAGAGTGTAATTACTACAAATGCTCAGCTCTCTCTCTTTTTTCTCTATAAATGAGGGCCTATTTATAGATTTTCCAAGGCATGAGCCTAGGTGGCAGAAATCAACGGTTTGGATTCGATCTGGAGAGATGGATGGTTGAAGATGAAGAGGCTAGAGAGAAAAGGGGAGTGTGTTCCCTGCATAAGAACAAATTGCCAAGTGTGAAGAGGAATAAAATGGAGATGAAGGCCAAGTGTCCCTAATTAGTTAGAAATTGTTGATGGTAAATGCCAAATTAAATATTAGAAATATTTAATTCTTGAGACACATGATGAGGTGGAAGGGGGGAAGAAGTTAGTAGACATGTACTTAAATTCAAATTTAAAATTTAAATTTAGTGAGAGGAGGTTAATTAAATAAAACAAACTAATTAAATTTGTTCATTTAATTAAGATATGAGGAAAATGTTTTAGGATAGAAAGAATTAGAGAAAAATGAACTATATAAATAAATTTTTCAATTTATTTATAAGTAGAAGAATTAAAGATTATTAATTAAATAAATTATATTTAATTAATTCTCTAGACCAAATTTGGGTGTATACAGTTTTCCCCTCTTTGAAGTGATGTGTTTGCGACCTATTGCTTTAAAGAAAACAAAATTGTTGATAGTATTGATAAATTTTTTTGATATACCCTAGATGCTAATTTTCGAGTGATGATGCGTGTATGCCCCCTCAGGAGATAAATCAGGAAATTTTTGACTTTTTAGAATTTTTGAATTTTTATGATTGTTATGATTTTATGAGGATTTCAAATTTTTAGGATTTTGCGACGATTTTTCTCCCGATAGAGAAGAATGACACTGCCAATTGATTAATTGATGCCCCAAGTTTGAAAATAAAAATAATCCCACTTAAATACCCTCCATTTACCCCTTTAACAGATAAAAAGATGAAAAAGGAGCTCATTTGAATTCATTTGCAATGTGAGTGATTGAGCTGATTGAGCAATTTAGAAAGATGGTGATCCCATACCACACTCATCGATTCGAGTGGGTTCAATGACATCTGCCCTGTTGCATATGGGCCTTTGATACGTACCTTGAGAAACCACCTTTTGAAATTTGAATTCATTTTTTAGCACGCTTTCATGTTTTTGAAATCTGTGAATTGCATTTTAGCACATTTAGGACCCGAAATAGCGCAAGGTGCTCTGCTTTAGCGCATTTATGTCGCAAAGTGGTGCATATGTTGTCTGTTTTAGCTCATAGATGCTCTGTTTCGACACATTGATGGATTTTTGTAGCGCATCCATTGTTCCAGTGCATAGGTGCTCTATTTTTGCACATTAACACTAGAATTGATGAAATGTTGATTTTTCTCCTTGCTTTTGATGCTTGATGATTGCTTCAACTGCTGTTTTGGTGATCTTTGATATGATAGATGATGATTGACCTCATGATGGATGGGAGTAAATGATAAATTCTCTACGAGATTTGACTGAAATCGCATTTGAGTTGATTAGATTGATTGATAAAATGTTGATTTGTGATATGTCATGATTATAGAACTTAAGAGTTATTTAGTCTCGGGAGCACTACCTGAAGACTTGGGATACCATTTTGCATCTGGTGTAGGTAGATTTGGATGTTATTGAGCAATGTGGTTTATCTTCCTTGCTTGATATGCCCCAGCATAGGATAAACGTGGGACTATTGAATGCATTAGTTGAGAGATGGCATAGCGACCACAACACGTTCCATCTAGCTACCAATGAGATGACGGCTACCCTGGAGGATGTGTACCAGATATTGAGGATTCCCATGGTTGGAGAGTTAATCATATATGATCACATAGAGTAGGGAGCAACTGAGGTGTTGAGGAGGATTTTTGATGATGAAGGGATTAGTGGTTACGAGATCCCATGGCAGGATATGGTTGATTCTTATGAGCTATTACCATCTATTCTAGCTGGGTTTGTTGGAGATTTCTTATGTCCCAACCGTAGGTTGAAGGGACTATCCGTTGGTTGGGGTAGGATGTTGGAGAGGATGATCACTCAGGGGATCCGATATGCATGGGGTTCTTGTATGTTAGCTCATTTATATCATGATCTGCATTAGGTGGTGTACCTTGGAGTTGCTAGTTTATCAGTTGGGGTAGGATGTTGGAGAGGATGATCACTCAGGGGATCCGATATGCATGGGGTTCTTGTATGTTAGCTCATTTATATCATGATCTACATCAGGCGGTGTACCTTGGAGCTGCTAGTTTATCAGCTGGAGTGACACTGCTTCAGATTTGGGCTTGGGAGAATATAGATGTTACTCATCCTTTGGCAGAGAGAGATCATCTAGTTGGCAGGCCATATGTCTTTGGGTACACAAGTATTCTTGTCCAGTGCAAGTTGGGAAAATTAGAGTACGGTAGCGAGTGCTCAATGATTTGGAGGTAGTCATATGGCAGCTGTACTTAGATTGTGAGCAGTGGCCAAAAGATGAGATGCCATATGTTTGCACTTCAAGATATTTTATTGGATGAACATAGTTTATTATTAAGAGATTTATGCTCATGAGGGTGCTTCGTCAGTATGGTCGAGTTCAAGGGATGTCCTAAGGAGTTGTGTTATATGCTTGGAGATAGCAGGATATTCCAGAGTGAGGACCCACCATATCTTATGATACAACTTGTGAGGAGTATTTTGGATTGTAGGAATAGGTATGGGATTACTGTCCAGAGATTGCAGATGGTGTGATGATAGATGAGTATGTTGAGCATTTTTTCACACATGCCATACCGAGGATATCCAGTCCCGATGAGCCAGTACTGACATTTGATGATGATGAGAGAGCACTACAGCAGGCACCGAGACATAGGAGGGATGGGGGAGATGGTGATGATGAGGAGGGAGATGGATGGGATGGAGGGGGTGATGAGAATATATTGGACTTCAGAGTACCCCAGAGGAGGAGATCTATGGTTCCCTTGAGATAGTAGTAGGTAGGACCATCTCAGGTACAGATTACAAATAGATGCCTTACAGTTACAGGTAGAGGGCTTATAGGGACAGCTAGCACAGGCACATGAGTAGATTGTCTCTCTGACAGTAGAGAGAGATTCCACAAGATAGAGATATGAGCATGCAGAGGTGCTAGCTGAGAGATTATATAGAGTGTTTGAGGGGACTACTGTATGGGATATGCTCAGAGAGGTTCAACATGCAACTTGAGAGATAGAGTACTACAAATTACTATATTATTAGGCAGTTCCTGCAGAGCAGTGTACCCCTAGCTATGCACAGTTTGCTAGTGGAAAGTCAGGTCGAAGTCAGTCACAAACGACGAGTAGGGGTGTGACAGGGCCACTTCCTAGAGATCCATAAGGCAAAGATTCAAGTGCAGGTCCATCTGGTGGTGCAATAGCAGGCATAGTGAGGCCTACAACGTCTAGGGGGAGCAACACGTAGCTTTTGTGCTCACATTTGATGTACTGAGACTACTTGTATTCACTTATTCAGTCGGGGACTTCATGATTTCCTGCCATTTTGTTGATGTATCTCTCCATATTTTGTGATATCATTATACACTTGACATTGATTATTTTGAGATTATATGAGATGCAACAAAGATTATTGATCTATATGTTGTCTACATGCTTTTATGATGAATGTATTTGATTTCCACTCGATATGCTATGTGATGTTTATATGATTATGTCATGGTTGTCTATGGATTTAATAATGAAATGATGATGCATGGATTATGATTCTATATAACTTTATGGATGATGCTTTATGATATATAAGATGGATTTGATCATGTAGATAAGATGTGATGAACCTTAATTTTTTGTATTTTTCTAATGCAAATACATGATCTAATGCATGGATGGATGACCTATGATAATACTTTCTAATGTATGTCTGATATGATAATGATTATGCAACTACATGTGAATGATCATTTTTTGTTTACGTCAAATGTATTCAACCCTTTAATGAGAGAGATAAAATCATTTTGAAATTTTCTAGCCTTGGAAAACCTAAAATGCACATGCAAAAACTAATATGGATGCAATCTATCTTAACCATGCAAATCTAGATATGCAATGTTGTCATCTTGTTAGCTGGTTTGTTGTGCTTGTTATCATCATTGAGCATTTGATATGCTGAAAGTTAGTACAAACACCAACGGTATAATTAAATAATGATGACCTGAGTACAACTTCCATTGATTTTGATATTGTAAGGTAATACAAGCATCTAGGTATAATTGAACCGAGATGACCTGAGTATTGCTTGCATAAAACAGACAAGAGTTAATCCTTTTTCTATGCAAATCTAGAATGTCATCAATGATACTTTGTAGATCATGTCCCATGACAAATTTACATAGTAGTAATGATCAACTCACAGACATTAGACAAAGAAAAATATCATACTCCATTGTAGCTTCTCTAGTCCATGACATCCTTGAGTTGCTCCAAAGAAATGAGAACAAAAAACAAGATACAACAGTTGAACATTTATGCTAAAGTGATTAAACCATGATTGAGAAGAATATCATCTAGTTAGATTTGTTTTGACTGATCTTGTTGATTTGGATGGTTGGTTTTCTAAAAATTGTTATTGATGTCCAATGTTGAGTTTCATTGTGATCGTTATGTTTGCTATGTTGTCTTATTGTTGCTTGTTTTTTGTTTTAAGCTCAAAATAGATTTCCCCAAGTGAGTTCAGGTTTTTTTCCCCAGTGAGAAACAAACCATTTATTGTCCAATGATCGCCAAACTAGGGTGAGACACGACTGCAACACCCGGATATGTACATGAGGTTTTATGATGCATAGACATAATGATGGTGAAAAGCGGACGACTGACACATGTTCCAATAGATGGAAAAGCCAATCTATCACAAATAGCGCTTGTTACCGAGTTTTCACTACTTTTTTTTTATTGCACTTTTTCTGATTTTCTGAATTTTTTTTGTATTTTTCCCTTTTATTACTTTTTTTGGATTTTTCTTCTTTTTTGCTTTTTTTTGATTTTTCTGCTTTTTAAAACCATGCACTGGATAATTTATGTATAAAAATTCTTGAGATGAATTTTGTTGATAGGTTCTTCAAATAGGTCCCCTTTGGGTGTAGATAACTAATATTTTCCAGATAGATATACTGATACAATGACAAAAGGACCTAGCCAATTAGGTTCAAATTTTCCCTTCTTTTCCCAATCTTGTTGATTGTGAGGACTCTCATTTAGTACCAAGTTGCCAATGTGAAATATTCTTGGTCTTACCCCTTGGTTATAGCTCCTTGAAATTCTTTGTTGATAAGCTTTTAGATGATCAACAACATGCTGATGGTGTTCATCTAACAATTCCAACTCCTGTAGTCTGAATACTCGATAGTCTTCTTTTGAAATGATTCTTTTCAATGATACCTAGAGCGAAGGTAACTCAACCTCAATGGGTAAGATGGCTTCTGATCCATACACAAGAGAATATGGTGTGGCTCCTGTAGGGGTACGGATGCTAGTACGCTATGCCCACAAGGCAAGGTTTAGTTGAACATGCCAGTCACGTCCAACATTATTAACAATTTTCTTCAAGATTTTCAAAATGGTCTTATTTGAGGCTTCTACTTGGCCATTCCCTTGAGGGCAATAGGGTGTGGAAAGTCAGTGTTGGATATGGATTTTTTCACAAAGTTCTTGTACATCTTGGTTTTTCAACGGTCTGCCATTTTTAGTGACAATGGAGCTAGGGATGCCATACCGACAAACAATGTAGTTCAGGATGAAGGATGAAATTTGTTTACTAGTGATCATGGTTAATGGGATGACTTTAATCCACTTTGTGAAATACTCAGTGGTTGCGATTATGAATTTATGTCCATTAGAGGAAGATAGATGAATCTTACCCACAAGATCAAGTCCCCATTGATAGAAAGGCCAGGTCGATGCGAATGGTTGTAGCTCCTATGCCAGTGCATGTATGAGATTTACATGGAATTGAAACTTCTTGCACTTCTTAACAAATTGAAAAGATTCTTTTTCCATGTTCGGACAATAATATCCCAAGCATAGGAGTTTCTTAGCTAGAGTAATACCACTTGAATGAGTACCACAAATACCTTCATGAACTTCTTGTAAGGTAGTTTCAGATTCATCACATTCAAGACATTAGAGGAGAGTACCATTGAGACCTTTCCGATAAAGTGTATCAACTATTAGGGTGTCTTGGGTTGCTTGACAGATAATGTTATGTTTTTGGTTCTGGAATAGATCAAGTGGAAGGGTATTGTCTCTTAGATAGGTATAAATCTTCCCATAGATTGAAGGATCAACATCAACTAGATGGCACATGACTTGGGATTTAGGATTGTCATATGTGGGAGTCAACAATTATTCCACCATGAATTCATAACAACTTCATTTTTCTAGTATTTGTAGAAGAGAAGAGATGGTTGCCATGGCATTTGCAACTTTGTTGTCTACTCTTGCAATTTGTTCAAATTTGATCTCAACAAAGTATTTCTTGAAGTCATCTATCATTCTCTTGTATGGCATCAACTTGTCATCTTTTTTTTTATAGTCATCATTAACCTGATTGATGAATAATTGGGAATCTCCATAAACTTGTAATTCTGTGATTTTCCATTCCACTGCAACCTTGATATCGATGATTAGTGCTTCATTTTTAGCCATGTTGTTTGTGCAAGGGAACATCAACCTGTAATATTTTGGGATAGTGTGTCCTTGAGGAGTAAAAAATAGGATTCCAACACCCAATCCATGTTGAGTGTAAGACCCATCAAAGTATAATATCCAATTTTGTGTTGTGATTGTGAGGACATTTGCATCTGGGAATTCAATGTGCATACGATGGTCATCTTGCAACAGTGCTTCATCTAACTGATCTACTATTACATGGCCCTCGATTTCTCTTCTATCCACATATTGAATGTCAAATTCACTCAATATCATCACCTACTTTGCTAATCTTCCTGTTAGAGTGGCTTTGCTAAATAGATATTTTAATGGATCTATCTTGGCTATTAGTTTGACAGTATGTGTTAACATATAGTGTCGCAATTGTTGAGTAGCAAACACCATTTCCAAACAAGCTTTTTCAATGAATGTATAGTTAATTTCAGAGCCACTTAGTATTATGCTAATGTAGTAGATGGCCCTTTCTTTTCCTGTAGTCTTCTTGTGCTAGCAGAGTTCCCAAAGATACCTCAGTAGTTGCTATGTAGAGTAGAAATGATTTTCCCTCTGTTGGTGGTACCAATATAGGAGGATTCATCAGATATTGTTTTAATTGATTAAAGGCAGCATCACACCTTTCATCCCATCTAAAAGAAACATTTTTGTGTAATAAATGAGTAAAAGGATGGATTTTGTCCACCAGTTGTGTGATGGATCTTCTGATGGATTGGAATCTTCGTTGTAGATATCTTAGTTGGCTAATGTTCTTAGGAGTTGGCATTTCCATGATTTCTTGAACTTTTGATGGATCTACTTTGATGCCTTTAGTTGAGACTATGTATCCTAATTTTTTTGCTGATGCTACTCTAAATACACACTTCTTTGGATTTAAACGCATATTAAACTTTTCCAATCGATTAAATATTTATCCAAGATTTCTAGATGTCCTTCCCTGGTGAATGATTTTTCTAGCAGGTCATCCACATAGTCCTCCATGAATGTGTGCATCATGTCATGAAAGATTGTTATCATTACATGATGATAGGTGGCTCCTACATTCTTTAATCCAAAAGGCATGACATTCCAACAAAATGTACCCCATGTGCAAGTGAAAGTTGTTTTGTCTTGATCTTCTAGTGCAATCTTGATCTGATTATAGCTTGAAAAACCATCCATGAGTGATAGCATAGCATTTCCTACTGTTAAATCCACAATGATGTCTATATTGGGCAAAGGAAAGTCATCCTTTGGAAAATCCTTGTTAAGATCCCTAAAATCTGTGCATATTCTAATGTTGTTGTCTGGTTTGGAGATGGGTACAATGTTTGAAATCCATTTTGCATAGTCTATTGGTCGAACGAATCCTACATCTAATAATTTTTTTAATTCTGCTTTCACTAGTAGGGCGATGTGTGGATGCATTCTTCTCAATTTATGCTTTACTGGCTTCACTCTAGGTGTTATGGATAAATGATACATTATTAGATGTGGATCTATTCCTAGCATGTCAGCATAGGACCAAGCAAAATTGATTTTTCTTTCTTCGAAGAATTTGGTGAAATTTGGCTTTTCATGCTCTATCATTGATGTCGCTAGGTGTATGGTCTTTGTTGTTTCCGCAGTACTGATGTTTATGGATTGCGTAGACTCAACCAATACTAAAGATCTTTCTTGATAATGCTTAAGAAGAGTGTCAAATCTCTCATCCTTCAGTGCCTTAGAGAGATTTTCACTGTTGGATATGCTCCTTATTTTTACTTTTTCATGATCTAATACTACCATTGCATAGTTTTCACCATTAGATCATTTTTTTGTATTCTTTATTTTGCAGCTAAGAGACTTGGCACTCCCCTGGTTTGAATCTTCATTATGAAATTCATTGGTGGAACTTGTTTCTAGATTTTCAGAACAAAGGAAATTGACAATGGCATTATCATCTAAAAATGTAGGGATATCAAGAGGCTCAGTTTGTTCCCAGCCAATGAGTTTAGGATGTATCAAAGGTAAGGAATCATCAAATTGGTCAAGATCAAAGGTGGTGAGGGTCATGATGGAAATTTTTTTGAGGTGTTTGCTAGCAATGTCAAGGTCTATAATGTTACTCTCCTCCAAATGATCTATCTCGCTCGATGTCTGATCGTCCTCACTAGATTCATCAATATGTAGTGATCCAAATTCAAATGGTATAGACCCTGAGCTTTGTCCCTCCATACATATAGGTGCATACTTATTTATCACATCAATTTTCTTTTCTTCACAATATTCTTCAAATAGTGAATCCCATTCATATTCATTTGAGTCTGTTTCAGAACTAGCTTGTAGTTGGAGGATTTGTTCACAAATATTTTGAGTGGCTTCTTCTTTGTATCCTAATCTTGTCTTGTCTTTTGGATTGATTGAGATAGGTTGGATTGGTTCCACAATACCTTATTTTTATTTTCCAATAGGACCTTTTCCTTCATATCCCATCTTTTCTAAGATTTTGAACCCTTTACCATATTGATCTGTTGGTATATTGAAAGTTGTTGCTTGGGATTCTTCTTCATCCTTGTAAAGCCAATTTAGAATGTCTTTGTCCTCAGATTCATCAACTAGAGTACCTACTTTTACAAATTTACCATCAAATATCGTGATGGGTTGTGAAGATTGTTGTCTAGATGTTGATGGTTGTCCATATGATTTTCGAGAAGGTAGTAGTTGTGAGAGACATAAGGACTACTCAAAAGAATACTCACCCATGCCTTTATCTTTCAACTGAATCTTTTTCTCAAACTATTTTGACAAAGAATTGAGTTGGATTTCATTACTTGAGGAAATAGAATCATTGATTCCTTTATCTTTCAAATGAACCTTTTTCTCAAACTATTTTGACAAAGAATTGAGTTGGATTTCATTACTTGAGGAAATAGAAATGAAAGCTTCTCTGTTGTGTGGTACAAAAACATCTTGGACTATCTCGACAGTGTTACAGTATTGGAGATTATTAGAATCTATTGAAATTGTGATCTCTTGTCCATTGTAAGGGAATTTCAAGCATTGATGGTATGTTAATGGTACTACTTGCATTTCATGGATCCAAGGTCGACCTAAGAGTATGTTGTAGGTCAAATCCTTGTCTAAAACTTGGCAGATTATATCCTTTTGAACTAGTCCCACTTGAATTGGCAATACTATCAGTCCTTGAGAGGATCTTTCTTCATCATCATAAGCTTTTATGGTGATCTTTCTTCTGGAATCTATTGCATTTTCTAAAAATCCCAACGCACACATGAGCTTTAAGGTGCATATATTTAGACCAGCTCCTCCATCTATTAAAACACATTTCACCTGATGTTTATGGATTAAAACCTCAATATGGAGTGAAGTGTTGTGTGGATGAGTGAGGGATGCATCATCATTTTCTGAGAATGATAAATAATGGGGTGCAGTCAAATGTCCCATCATGGCTTGGAATTGAAAAACTTCCAAATTAGTCAGTACTGTGGTGTCCACTAAAGCCTTTTCCAAAATCTGTGCTGGAATCTTTTGCAATTGATCTACTATATTGTATCGATTCAAAGAAGCAGGAGGTATTTTAGATGTAATTCCTTTCAACACAAACTTGGACTACCCTCTTGTGGTCACATTTACCAATAGGTTGTCTTGTTTATCCTTGATTTCGATGACAATGATTTGATTATCAGCCGCAGAAATGTGATTGATGGTAGTATCATAGAAATAATTCACATTCTTCCCTTTGTTGTTTGTCGAAGAAGATTATCCTTTTTCATAGTTGGGTAGAGGGTTTTTAAATGCTCCATGATCATCATTTGTTTTATGTTCTTTTATTGATATGTCACCTCTATCTATCAAGTCTTGCACCAAATGTTTTAATTGCATACAATCATTTGTTTTATGACCTTTGTTTCTATGAAAATCGCAATAATATGCATCGTTCCACCATGTTGGTTTAACTCTTGGTTTAAAATCTCATGTATCTAGTAATGTTATGAGTTTGTGTAGAAGAAGCTCTTTTAATGCTGATTCAAGTGATTGCCCCCAAGGTGTAAATTTTCTTTGATATGGTGGTGGAGCTAGTTTAGATTCACTATTGTTTTGGTTGTTTTTGGGTGTAGTACCTGATAAATTGAAGTCTGGTTTTACGTTATCTGTGTCACCTACACCCTCTTTACCAACATTCTTATTTCTTGTCCAGAATTTGGATGGTTAGAAGAGTTAGCAAATTTTTCTCCTTCATTATAGATTTTCAATACTCCTCTTTTAACCAAGGATTCCTCAATCTTAAGTTCATTTTCAATAAGCTTTTCAAAACTAGGTGGACATTGCAATTGAAGTTTATAACTCATCTTACTATTGAGATTATCAATCAAGATATCAATCTTTTCTTTCTCAGGTAGGGAATGAGCATATCTAGCAAATAATCGTTTCCATCTTTGTAAGAATGTAAGAAATGGCTCACCATTTTTCTATTTTGTGTTACATAGATCCTTCATGGTTATTTCATGTTGAATGTTGTATGAATATTGGGAGATAAATTTATTTACCAGCTCCTCAAATGATCTAATACCTAGTGGGAGTTTTGAAAACCATTCCATGCATTGAGCACCCAAACTTCTTGGAAATAATCTCATTAGATAGGTTTCTTCATGTGAAAATTCCAGACTCATGGTACAAAATTATCTTACATGATCTTGAGGATCAGTTTTGCCATTATATTTTTCATATCTTGGAAATTCACAATTTGGTGGAAATGGTATCATCATATTTCTGTCAAATGGATAAGGATAGATGTCTTGCAACAAATATCTCTTTTTTGTTCCCCTTTGCATGTCTAGGATTTGTTGTTGAAGATTTTGCATTTGGTGAGTTAAAGCATTCAAGGATCTGCAATTCATGAGTTAGCTTTTTTTTTCTTGGGAGCTCCCTTCAATTGGTTGACATCAAAATCTTTAGGTAGTTTTACACCTTGATTTTCCAGCATCAAAAAGTATTCTCTCCATCCTTTTCTAGAATTTTTTCCATGAACTTGTGAAATTTAGGGTCTTGTTGAGCTTGTTGAGTGTCCTCATCAGTTATCTCATCTATTTTAGGTTGATGAAATATGTGAAAAGGATTTCTTCTCCTTTTTCCATGATGGTTTGGGTTTCATAAGTTAAAATCATGAAAGTGATAGAGTTTTTCTATACTTTGATCTTTGTTTTGGGAGTGCCAATAAAATACCTAAGTCAAATAGGATGATGGATCCTATTGATGAGACTAGGCTAAATCTAATGTACAATGTTTCTTTCATGATAAAGGATGATAGATCCTAATAGTGAAACTCAACTAACAATCAGAGATGAGATTGGTGATTGGGAACTTTAAGTTGTTTGATCTAAGTTTAGTTAAAGGGATTGCACTTGCAAAAGCCAATTTCTTCAAGTTTAAACCAATGTTTTAATGAGGAATGATCTCTGCTCGAAAAAAAAGGTCCCTAAATATGATTCTAGTTGTCAGATAGAAGTTCAATTTAGCTCTATGTTTGAGTATCAGGTGAATGCACTAAAACAGGTTGTATATGTGCTAAAAAATGGGATAAATACACTAAAATAGACCCTATATGCGCTAGAATGTCAATTAAATGTGCTAGAACAAAAATCTTATGGGTTGAAAGATGAGATAAATGCACTAGAACAGACCCTATATGCATTGAAAGATGTGGTATATGCGCTATAATAGACCCTATATGCGCTAGACTATGAACTCAATGCATTGAAATAGGAAATTTATGTACTAAATTGGAAATTTCACCATTTTGAAAGTTTTCCTAGTTTTCTTTTTTTTTCAATCAGTGAATTGAGTTTTTTTGATGGATGAAATTTTGAACAAATGATTTCAAACACAAAAGCAAGTAGTAAAATAGTAGTTTCATCCTATGATCTAAAAATCAAGTGTATGTTCTAGGATCTAGTCTGATCCCTTTGATTTCCATTGGTATTGAACAATAGCAAACAAATCAGTCAGACTCTTCTAATGTCAAGGGTCATTAATAACATCACAACTCATAGCTTGGAACTACGTCAGCTCACACAGCCCTCTCACCCCATATAGGGTGCTTGTGTTTTTTCCTTTTTGGGTCTTAACCAAAGTTGATTCCTCCACTTTTAGCTAGAAATCCTTGGTAGTTATATGGTGTGTATCTTGGGGGAAGATTCTTCCCTCCCCTTGCATTGTGAATATTATAATGTTTGTCAATTGACTTATCTTGGATACTACACTTAAAGTTTTTAGTAAGGGTTTCTGTTCAGTGCGGAAAATGATAAACTCCCTCAAGAGGTCTCCCAACCTTTAGAACAAAGGCTTTATGTATCTCAAGGATATCGGGGGAGGGCTATCAATGCACACTACTGTTGAATGTGATTTTCATCACAATTCAAGTTTGATTATAGTGGGTTGGAATGCTTGGCTTTATTTGTTCCCACTTAGGTTGTTCCCTCCTTTCAAAGTGGGGAGGCAGGCCTGCTAAAGGTGCTATTGGAATAAAATGAAAGAGTGAGTCTGGCATTTTAGTCACCCAGTAAAGGTGAGAGCATAGGCCTATCACTTTGCAAACACAACATACATGGTATTCTTAAACCTTGTAATTAATCTAGATGCCTAATTTAATCAAAGGAAAATAAGTTCAACCCCTGCAAACATCGTTAGTAGTCTCAAATATGTCTTTGACAGCGTATAAAGCACCTACAAAATAGAAAGATATAGATTAGTCCCCCAGAATTTTAAAATTTCTACAAATAAAGGTGTATGCACTAAAATATTCAGTATATGCGCTATTAAACACACTCAATGCTCTATTTTGGAATACAAAAAAGGGAAATCAAATCTTGTATATGCGCTAAAAGAGGAGGTAGATTCGCTGGTCTAGGCTGTGTATGCGCTATAACAGAGCTTGGATGCATCGAAAGTCACCACCTACACGCTAAAATAGGCCGTGAATGTGCTACATAGAAATTTACAAATGGACCTATTGATGAAAACTTGCAAGAAAATATTAAAAATAGGGCTAGGCCCCACAATGGACACTAATTTATGCGTGTATGTAAATAATGTGAATAAGCAAATAAAACCTATAAAACACACCAATCAAACATTATATCAAGGAATTCAAATAATAATCAAATTAAAACAACAATTCCTCAATTTGGCATCTCATTGTCCTCCATCTCCAAGGATTCTTTAAGTCATTTTTCTCTAAGATTGTTTGTGCACATGACTTTCCAAATGACAACCTGAAGAATGAGAGATGCTAGAAATGCAAGGGATGTTTTCTATATTACATGATTAATAAACTAGTTGTAGATGATATGCAAAGATAATAATGCTACTATGATGCTGCTAATGAAAATGATATGATGAAAATATTGTAATTAAGATGTTGCTAATGAAAATTCCATGATTAAACTACTTGATGCTAAAATGCTAATACTAAAATACTCAGTGAAATGACAATGCTTTAGAATTAAAATGTCGCAGAGTGTAATTACTACAAATGCTCAACTCTCTCTCTTTTTTTGTTGTAAATGAGGGCCTATTTATAGATTTTCCAAGGCATGAGTGTAGGTGGCAAAAATCAACGGTCTGGATTCAATGTGGAGAGATGGACGGTTGAAGATGAAGAGGTTAGAGAGAAAAGGGGAGTGTGTTCCCTGCATAAGAACAAATTGCCAAGTGTGAAGAGGAATAAAATGGAGATGAAGGCCAAGTGTCCCTAATTAGTTAGAATTTGTTGATGGTAATGCCAAATTAAATATTAGAAATATTTAATTCTTGAGACACATGTTGAGGTGGAAGGTGGGAAGAAGTTAGTAGAAATGTGCTTAAATTTGAATTTACAATTCAAATTTAGTGAGAGGAGGTTAATTAAATAAAAAAAACTAATTAAATTTGTTCACTTAATTAAGATATGAGGAAAATGATTTAGGATAGAAAGAATTAGAGAAAAATGAACTATATAAGTAAATTTTTCAATTTATTTATAAGTAGAAGAATTAAAGATTATTAATTAAATAACTTGTATTTAATTAATTCTCCAGACAAAATTTGAGTGTATACAAGACACATTCACCCCAGGGCGAACTAGTCCTGCTACAAAGCTCAGAACCTACATTTTATGTCAAGTGCATACCATTATTCCCCTCTCAGATCTGCCTGCAAATTGTTGTTTCCATTTATGTTATCATAAGATTCTACATTTCAAGTGTTAGGTCATGCAATTTAGTTTGTTAATGTATTTGAAATTATCTCCCAAAAGTGTCAATCAGTCATTTTTGTCATAAGAAAACAACAAACCTTCCTAATAGGGTTGACTCACCTCAAGGTTGAAAGTCAATCCTATGCTTGGGAGATCTCTTTTTCTAATGAAATTAGGGAAAGTGTAAGTGTGTGTTCAAAACTTTAGGTCATTCCATCATTGAAACCCTCACACACACACATATGTTTTTCTTTGTTTCAGTATTTACATTGTTTTTTAGTAGGATCATAAGCCTAGGGACTAGCACATCCCCCAGATTCAGTACCATCTTACTTCTCCAATGTTTTGAACAAATAACCCTTCTTGGCTTCTCCTTACTTTAGTGTGATCATGAGTGTAAGTTCATATTGTCACTAAAATGAGGGCTAAATATATACTATCATAAATTGCCACCCCTGAAAATTTCACACTATGTTTGGCTCCCCCTAAGTGATTAGATCTAATTATGCTTATTATTTTCCCATTCTTTTATTCTTTTTGAAAAATCAAGATAAAATTGGGAATTAAATTTAATTATTTATTTAATGAAAATTTAAAATAAAAAATAGACCCAATCAAGGGAAAACTCACCCTTGGCCACCCTATTTTGGACCAATTTTTAATAATTTATTATCGACATTAATATGCTTACAAATTCAAATTCAATGGTTGTATTTTCAAAATAATTATTGTAGGAAATGAAGAAATGCATATAAATATAACTATTTTTCACCATTTGAATAGCTAATGAAAATGTGATCACTTGACAATCGTAAAAAGCAATCAAGGAAATTTAAGAATAGAATAAGCATAATTTTTACATCACTCTCATCAATCAAGATTATATTTTCAACGCATCATCAAATTCATTTCAAATCATAAGTAAGATCATTTCATGTTTTATTTTCATTATGATTGTGAGTACTAACACTTGTAGGATCTTCAATCAAGCATCAATTTCTTGTATGAGATGTGCATCATGAATTCAATCCATCAATTAATGAAATTTGAATGGTAAGCTATAGCACTTTTGATTTATCATTTGTTTTTATCCATTTTCCTCTACCCAACCTAGGGTAAGCACTCTTTATCAAACATCATTGTGGAGGTGGAAACACCAAAACAAAGTTTGACTTAGGCAAGCCTCTATACTATACAAACGCTTCTCTCCTCTTTCTTGTGGGTTGCAGATCAAAATTGGATTTGGAGAAGATTTAAGATCAAATATAAAGATCAAGCATTCAAGTATATTCCTTTATAAAATTAGTTCTGTGCGAACCCCAACCTTGGTACCTGCAAAACAACATGAGTAAACAAGTTAAACAAGGAATTGCAAGCGAAAACAAGGAATCCCCATGAAATCCATCTACCACATTCAAACTAGGAATAAAATATTAAATAACATAATGGAAATGATAAAACAAGATTGAATCCTAATTAGATGTGTAAACTCATGTTCCCATGGGGGAATTGGTGCCAATTTGATGTGAAAATTGGCCCTTTCCCAATTCCTAAGATGAAAACTTGATATGTTGAAGATGAGAGCTCCAAGCCAAAATCCGCAAAAAACCTAACTAAGAACTCAAAAATGATTGATGAAATTTGATGGATATTTGGGCATGGTAACTTTGCATAAATTGTGGATGATCAAATGAGGATATGAGCATTTTATTTATAGAATTCCAAGATGGATGAATTTCCAAATTTGAGCAATGTAGGACTAACATTCATCCAATGGCATGATGCCACTTGTCAAGCTATGAATGGATGAAGAATGTGCAAGATTTGGGGTTTGTGCCAATAAATACATAATTTTGAATTTCAAATTTGTTGAAATGACATGCAAAAGGGAAGGTAAAATACAATAAATGCCACTTGGCTCAAGGCAAAGTACATGTAAAATGAATTTATTGCCTTGTTGGATGTACACGTTGACTTGGAATTTTTTAATTCAAATTGAGAGAATATTCCAAAAGATGCCTTGTGAGGAAAATAGAGATTTAATAACTGAATTAAATTTATTTTCATGTGCAACTTGCATTATCTAGAGGATGGGACATGAGATGGGATTAAATTAATCAAGGGTTAATTAATTTAATGAGAAAGGTTAGATGATGTGACCTATTTGACTCAAATTTATAGATTTATTTAAATCAAATAAGAGGGGAATATGACAAGAGATTAATTAAATAAGGATTTTGATTTATTTAATTAAAAAAGATGGTGTTAGATTAAATCAAATAAGGTTTTAATTTATTTAATTTAATGGATAGACTTTAGAGTTTTAATCAAATAAATTGATTATTTAATTAAATAGGGATAATTAGATCAAATGGATTGATTTAATTAACAAAAGAGATTGACTTAATTAGATAAAATGATTTATTCAATTAAGAGATGAATATTGATGAATTTAATCAGATAAGGAGGTTTGATTAAATGGTTAGACCGAGAGATGATTCAGGAAGAAACAATGTTAGTAAGTCAGGATCAGATGCACAATGTCAATTGGTATATTTTACGTGTCTACATTTTGCCCCTCTTTGAAGCAATGCACTCGTTGCGTTGGTTCAAAGAATAAACGATCTCGATCAAAGCCAAAAAAATTTATATTTAAAAACTTGCCCCACTACTATCTTGTGGAAGAGAATATGTCAATATAACGGCCCCTTGAGAGATCAGACGAAAAATTTAATTTTTGGGTGATCTCGTGAAAAAAGAAGACAAAGTACCCGATATGTTTGAAAAGGCTTTGAGAGGCTAAAAATGTGTCTAAACACAATAAAATAATGAAAAACAAGCCTCAACCAGACAGAAAGTGGATGGGTGGTCCAAAACCCTAGTAGGACATCCAAACAGGGTGAAAAAACCCTAATTTTTAGGCTTAAAAGGGGCCCAAGGGGTCACTTTCAAGTCATTTTACAACACCTCTACTAGAAACCTTGAGATTTGAGCTCTGACTCTCCAGTGATATGGTGCAACGATAGCTTCCCCGACACATCACTGATCGAGTTCGGATGTACTAGCGGCCACCCGGCTTCGGGGCACCGGTATATGACCCTTACCCAATCTTTGTCGTTTCATTTAATGGCTTATTTAATGCTTTAAAGAGGCGGATCGCCTGCAGCATTGCTATATAGCACCGCTCGACAATCAAACTGTGTCACGTGGTGCTTTTTTGTGCCACAGCAGTGCAGTTCAGAGTTTAAAAACTCCAACGCTGAGCTCGGGATCGATGGGCTGGTTTGATAAAGTGCGATGTGGTGACGCTGAATTCACCCAAACTACGATGTTGGAAGCGAAAGTGTGCCGTGGTGGTGCCATATAACTCTTTTTAGGGTCTAGCATTAGAGTTTGATTAAAATCAAATTGTGACGCCATCACAAACTGCACCACTAGGGAAGTTTTTGGAGCGTTCGACCAGAAATTTTTTCAAAATTTTTAACACGTTGACCTTCCTTGATGTAGGATGTGGCGAGGGAGCTCTACTCTTGGGAGCACTAGTACGAGATTTGGCTAGCATCTTGTGAGACCTGAACGACAGGGACCAGGATCGACTCGAGGTTGCAGGGTTATGGCACATTGCGTACGCAGCGCTCGTGTGCACTCACCTAGGGATGTTGTCAGCGCTGGCAGACAGGTGGCACAACGAGACATCCTCGTTTCATCTCCCCATTGGCGAGGCTACTATCATTCTGGAGGACATTTGGTGTATTCTATGATTACCGATTCATGGCCGATGGGCGATTTTTGATATGGATGAGGGGTGCGAGGCCTGCTGCAGAGTCCTCCCACACAAGACATCATCTTCTGTGAGGGACAGATAGAGCTAGAGCGATACAGGGTCATAATACCTCCCTACCGCTGGGTGGTTGCAGCTATCATCTAGGGTCTTGTTGTCCCAGACAGACGAGGGCGATACTTCAGTCCTGGCTAGGGGTATTGCTGGGAGCAGATGGTTTGAGATAGGCCATTTCATTTTACATGGGGGGCTGTTCTTCTAGCTTCGCTTTACAAGGACCTCCATGAGTACGTCTACATGGAAAACAAAGTGTTGGGGGCTGGGGTGACTTTACTTCACGTCTGGGTGTGGGAGCACATTTTTGTGCTACGTCCACATGTCGTTTCAGTTTTGATGGGGATAGACGATGCCCTCGTGGCATGATACAGAGGTAGTGTGTCCTTTACACACACTGGTGAGCACGGGATCGCCTACTGGAGGTGGGTCCTAGACGAGATGCTAGTTTTCACTTAGCAACCATACCTTGGTCAATCTGGATGGGCCGACGATGCTGATCAACTATTCTAATACCACCAGGACTAGTACATGCAGGGGTGGGAGCATACTCTGATTGAGAGGTACCTGCCCGGGCACGTGCAGCATCAGTTTGAAGAGTCGCAGGATTGGCCTGATGACGCCTATGGAGCCGTCTTTTCTCGTAGCATGACACAGGTGTCATGGGGAGAGTACATTCCTGCTTTAGAGGCCGTTGATAGTTTTTGGCAATTGGTAGCCCGACTTTGGGCTTATGATCAAGGTTTAGTAGATCCATGCACCACTTAGGCCTACAGGGACTGGTTTCGACCTCCACTTCAGCTGACTATTCCAGGTGATGACCCAGATCTGCGTAGAGTTAGAGGCAGAGGGAGAGGATGAGGGAGAGGATTGAGGATTGAGATTCGACATGATCCACCAGTTGTGCCCCCAGTCCCGCTAGGTCACAAAGATGTACATATGTAGGATCAGCAGCAGGAGCCACCACTAGACGAGGATCAGCCTCGGGTTCAGCCACATGTGCAGCCACAAAGATAGGCAGACGTTTGAGATGCGCTGATTGCATAGCTGCAGGCCCAGGTCCAGGACGTGACCGTCGAGAGAGATCAGGCAAGGATCGAGTGAGATCAAGCTGTGCAACAGAGATAGGCTACAGAGCTATAGGAAGCCACTGAGCTAGGCCGGAGGCAACATATAGAGTATGACAACCTCCTCCTCCCAGGGTACAATATCAGTTTGGTCCTATAGGGACTCTATCTGAGAGGCAGAGTATTATCAACGGGCTTATCACGAGACCGTACCTAGAGCAGAGTGGGTCCCAGAGTACTCAAAGCGGGCCAGCCACAGACCAGCAGAGGGTCATGGTGATAGAGGCGAGGGTAGCATTCACAGAGACCTAGCCTGATCGAGGTGTTATGATAATTTTTTGTGCCTTATGGGCTCATTTTTTATAGCCTGATGGGAATTTTGTACTGATTGACACATATGTACAGTGATCTAATTTATTCATTTGTACTATGACAGTTATGTGATGATATGATTTTGATGTGATGTACCGTGTTCTCTTTTATGCATGGATGGTTTATTTCTATATGCTTTGCAATGATGTCTTTATGGATACATTTATTTCTGATGATGAATGCATTATGATTATGACTAACAGATCTATATTATGTTAACCTATGATATGCAAATGTGATGGTCTATTTATGATAATGCAAATGCAATGGTCGATATGTAATGTGGATTTTAATATGATCTATGATGTTCATGTGAAATGATATGTAAATTGTGCTTATGAAATGTTTATGAATGGATTTGTATATGTTTTGTTTGTAATGAATTTTATATGTCTATGCCTATGTGGAATGATTTATACAATGAATGTTTTATGATGTTATTATGAGATGATATGGATAATGAAATATGAATGCGATTGTCATGATATTATGCAAATGAAATGGTATTAATGCATAATGAGATGGTTTTATGAGATGCTTAGAATAACAAATGTTATTATCCTAAGTGTAATAAATGATGATGTAATGTATGCGATGCAACGTGATATGAGGATGCATAATGAATGTAATGTGATGAGATGATGTCATGATGTTATGCAAGTATGTATGAATTAAATTCTTAAATACCTATTATGTATGATTATGCAAAAAAAATTCTCTTTACGCGATGATTTATGTAATAGGTGGTAATGTGAAATGGTTATAAAATGCAAATGAATGTTATGCGATGATTGATATAATGGCATGTGATGCAATGCAATGACATGGATGCACCTATCTATGAAGAATTTTTATGATAATCTATTTATATGATGATTAAAATGCAATGCTTAAGTTTCCTATATGATATGTTTATGCAATATGCTAATGATTTGTGGATGCAGGATCGATGATGATGATGGTGATGATGAACTGTCATAGTACCTTGTTAGTGCAGTTAGTAAGAAAAGAAGAATTCATTTCAACAAGACACAAGATGATGCGAATGCAAATGATGATGATGATGATTTCTTGCTGAGGAATTTGGGATTTTCAAAGGGCCAAATTTTCTTATGTTTGATAACACACATGGTATGGTGCATCGATGTATAGAAAACTAGGATGGCGTTGTACCCAGTGAGATGAACTTTGACTTGACAAGTACATAGGAGTATTCTTGTTCACACCTAACATATGGAAACGTTGCTAGGATTCACTTCAGAAGTTTCAGGCACCTTGGACCAAAACACAGAAAGGTAAACCTATCCATGCAATAGTCAACAAGTTGTCCAAAAAATCCTCTATACATATCTAACAAAGCAAGTATTCGCCAAGGTTATTTTACAAGAATGTCCAACAAGCATAGCAGATAAAAGGATAATGATCGTTGCCCCATTCCTATCTCTCTAAATCCTTCGTTCGGATATCATCAAGAGGTCTTTGGACTGAGCACAATAAGATAAGTCAAAATACAAAGATAAAGCACACAAACAAGTTGATGTTCTTCAATACCGCTAACCAAAAGGGAATGTGTTTTTAAGGACTAGAACCAAAACTATTGCTAAAAGATAATGCCCATTGTAGGAAGGATACATCCTAGGACATGTTAGTGGATGGCGGCACACCATTTCGTTTATCCAAAGTGATCTTTCTAATAAATAATGCCCCTTTGTAGGAATGATTCATCCTAGGACATGATGTTATCGGATCATTGATATGGGATTGTTTGGATGACGGACTATCGACACAAAGAATTGACCGACTTGTTTACGTACTGACTTAGACTTGAGACTTGACATTTTTGAGTTTTCACTTTTTAACCTGCTAGACTTGTTTCTAACTGTTTCACCAAAGGTTGAGGATGACAATCAGTTTGTTATGGATGGTGTTTATTGTGGGTGCAAGCGAGATGAGACAGATGGATTTTTTCAAATATTTGGATTTTTTGATGTTTTGCAATGTTTTGAGGTTGTTTTTGGTATTTTTCAAGGTTTTACAAATGTTTTGATTTTTTATTTTTTGAATATTTTTTGGGATTTTATGAGATTTTGACCAAGAGGGGCTAACCTAAAACCTATCCTAGGGATACCGGGGGCTGGCTGATCAACCAGTTAACCTTGCCTACATTATACCGCATTAAGACCACGTAGTTCAACTGACGACTTGACCGATTTATAGATGAAGATTTACATGATGAGATGTCAGTTTATTATGAAAAACTCCTAAAGGACTAACCTAAGTGTCTTGGGGGATGATCAAAGATCAACCTTACCTACGTTCAAGCTCAAAGACGATGTAGTTCGACTGACGACCTTTTTTTTAACTTTTTGGAAGACTTTTTGACATGTTTTGGGATTTTTTATGATTTTGATGTTTTTGGATTTTGTGCTTTTTTGATGTTTTTGGATTTTCTGATTTTGAAAATTTTAAGAATATATACAAGTCCGATCCGATAAGATCATATGCCCAGCGTGATGTAATGGACTGCTCTGATAAAGGCAGGACAAACTGACCTTGAGGATGGGCCAAGTAGTACTAGGAGGGATCATGATACGAAAATAGGACCAAACTATGGTGCGGATGCGAGTGGATGAGTTATGGATGGAGACCTAATTGCGATGGATGATGGAAGCAAAATGAAGGGATGATGCCGAACAAGCCGTAAAGATCCTGTGGATGGAAAGTGCTTATTTACACAAGGCACCTGTTTGCCAGGTTTTCACCAAGGTACTTGTCCAAAGTGCCACCGAAGTGGTTTTCACTATAGGACGATTTTTTTCTTTACTATTTTTTGATCCATTTTCTAATTTTTTTGGATTTTTTGCTTTTTTGCTTTTTTTGTTGTTACCAAGATGCCTATTTGCCAGGTTTTCGCCAGGGTAACCATTTTTTCAGGACATTTTCTAATTTTTTGGATTTTTGGTTCTATACCTTGAAAGATTTAGGCATAAAATTTTTTGAGGTGAGAGCTATTCATGGGCTCTTGCAGAGGCTCCCCTTCGGGTGTCAATAGCTAATATGCCCCTGACTTGTAACTTGCTGTTATGACAAACGGTCCTAACCAATTAGGTTCGAACATGCCTTTGCTACTTGGGTTTGGTACATTTTTCTGATTTTCTTTTAAGACCAGTTCTTGAACTTGAAAAGTCTCATTTCTGATTTTCTTATTGTAGATCCGTTTGAGTCTATTCTAATAGACTTGCAAATGATTCAAAGCATCTATATGTCTCTCATCCAGTAACTCCAACTCATTTAGTCTTGATACCCAGTACTCTTCATCTGTGATGAGGTTTTGTAGTGATATCCTAAGGGATGGGTGCTCGATGTCAATGGGGAGTACAACTTTTGATCCATAGACCAAGGAAAAGGGGGTGGCACCAGTGGGTGTGCGGATGTTGGTTTGATAGGCCCAGAGGGCGGCATTAAGCTACAAATACCAGTCACGACCTTCATCATTGACTATTTTCTTGAGGATTTTCAAAATGGTTTTGTTTGTAGGTTCTGCTTGGCCATTGCCCTAGGGATAGTACGGGGTGGAGAAGTGATGTTGGATTTTAAATTTTTCACATAAGTCACGGACATCCTGTTTCTTGAATGGTGTCCCATTATTTGAGATAATGGCTTGTGGAACACCATAGCGGCATATGAGATAGTTCAAGATGAACTTAGAAATTTGCTTCCCAGTTATATGTGTCATGGGTATGGCCTCCACCCACTTAGTAAAGTACTCAGTTGCGGTTATGATGAATTTGTGGCCATTGGATGAGGTGGGTGTGATTTTCCCAATGAGATCGAGTCCCCACTACGAAAAGGGCCATGGTGTGACAATAGGATGAAGCTCTTGAGTTGGTGCATGGATGAGGTCCCCATGCTGCTGACATTGTAGACACTTTCTAGCGTGATCATGTGCTTCTGTTTCCATTGTGGGCCAATAATACCCCATCCTCAGCAGTTTCTTGGCTATGGTCATTCCACTCGAGTGCGAACCACAGATACCATTGTGAACTTTGGTTAGAATGGTTAATGCCTCCTCAGCCTTTAAACATCATATTAAGGTACCTTCTATGCTTCTACGATATAGGCTATCACCTAGGATGACAAATCTGGATGCATTTTTAACAAAGGTTCATTTTAGGTTTGATGGTAGGTCAACGGGTATGACTCCTATGTGAAGGTATGTATAAATGTCGTGATACCAAGGATTACCAGGACCAATGATTTCACACACATATTTTGATTCTGGTACCTTGAATGAGGGAACGAGAAGCTACTTGATCAAGAATTCATATTTTGGAACGTTGCGAGGGATGTCTAATAGGGACCCAATTGTTGCCATGGCGTCTGCTGCTTTGTTGTTGGTTCTTGGAATATGCTCAAATGTTATTTCTATAAAATATTATTTGAGAGTCTCCACCAATTTCTTGTATGGAGTATTGTCATCCTTGGTTTGATATTCATTATTGACTTGGTTTATGATCAACTCAGAGTCTCCATACACTTTGAGAGCTATGATGTTCCATTGAACTGCTATCCTGAGACCTATAGTCAAAGCCTCATATTCCATAATGTTGGTGCAAGGAAATGCCAATTTGTATGACCTTGGTATGCAATCTCCTGGTGGGGTAATGAAGAAGACATTAGCTCCTAATTTGTGCTATGTGTATGAGCCATCGAAGTATAGTTTCCAATGGTCAGCTACGTTAAGGTTAAAAATGGATTCATCTGGAAACTCTGAGACAAGAGGATTCTCAGAATAAATAGGTGCTTCTTCTAGTTGATCTGCGATAACTTGTCCCTTAATTGCTTTTCACTCTACATAATCGATGTCGTACTCTGATAGTATCATCACCCATTTTTCCATTCTTCCTGTGAGCATTGCCTTTGATAGTAGATACTTGAGGGGGTCAATTTTGGCGATGAGCTTTATCTTGTGTGCCTACATGTAATGTATGAATTTTTTTGATGTAAACACTATTGTGAGACATGATTTCTCAATAAATGAATAGTTTAACTCATGACCAACCATTGTCCTACTGATGTAGTAGATAGCCCTCTCCATTTTTTTTTCATCATGCTGAGCTAGGAGAGCTCCAAGGGCTGCTGCTATTGCTAACACGTATAAGATCAATGGCTTTCTTGGGATGGGTGGCATTAAGACTGGTGGTGTCAGTAGATATTCCTTGATTTTCTTAAATGCCTCTT